>QOVD01000899.1:559-72158 GCA_003521225.1 Tuber microsphaerosporum
TTAGCGAGCCGTGGGTGTCTTTGCCTAATGCGGAGACCGCGGTGTTGGTGGCGTCGGTGGCTTTCTGCACTTCGCCTAGTCTGCCATCGACTAGTGCGAGACTGTCAGAGAGCTCCTCCACCGTGTCAGGGATCTTGAGGAGGGGGGAGATGGATTTTTCGAGGGCATTGAATCGCCCAGTGAGCGAGACGAGACCTTGCGTAGCCGAGGAGAGCAACGAGATGAGTACTGCTTCCCCCGGGGTGAGGGAGGCGAGTTGAGCATCTGAGAGGGAGGGGATGGGACCAGCAGCCTGGCCTATGAGGTCCTTTGTCTGGCTAAGGAACACTGCGATGCTGTGAAGGCTGTGAGGTGAGATCGGCGTGGCAGCCCTCGAAGAGTGCTGGGAGGAGTGGGCGGAGGTGGGGTGGGAGGCCATGAGACCTGATGAAGCCTGAGCTCAGGCGAGTTTCGTGTGGGAAAAGTATTTTGTACCAGAAGCCAGTGGTGTTGAGCGACGTTCGTAAAGGTAGGGGGGGAAAATTGCGGGAAGGGAGCTTGCTAACTACTCGTCGGTCACAGCCCCTTTATATAGGCGTTCCTCCCACAACCCTAACCCTGGTGACTCATACCCTTGAGTCACACGACCTCATAACTCGTAGTGAGTTATGTGTGAAATCCATCAACTGACTTCCAACAAGTCAGCTGCGCAACATACCTAAACCAATCATAATCCAAATAACAAGTCATATGTGCAACTCGCGTCACATGAGTATAACCCATGACTCGTAACTTGAGTCGTGTGCAAAACTTCATAAATCATATGACCACAATCGTAGTCATGTGAGAAACATCAACCAATAATATTATAACGATGACGTCGCAAGTGCGAGTCATGTGAAACAAATTACAAACCTATGACTTATACCCATGAGTCATGTGAAACCATATTCCTTGCTTAGTCAGGTTTGTGACACAGACGCGGAATATAAATATCAAAGTGCCTTCCTTGCTACAAGAAATCATCAAGCACCGGAGAAGAGATCTTATCATTATAAAAAGTTATCACAGTACCAATCTTTATCTTACTCGATTATCCTTTTTCTTACATCATTTACTTCTCACAAGAGATAGTTACCCACAAGCCTTTTTAGACAAATCTCCAAAGACACCTACCCTGGCTTAGTCCGATATTATAGTCCCACTATCAGCTACCTCTAACAGCAAACTAATAACGACTAACTAA
The DNA here is from genome assembly GCA_003521225.1 of Tuber microsphaerosporum. Classification (NCBI taxonomy): domain Eukaryota; kingdom Fungi; phylum Ascomycota; class Pezizomycetes; order Pezizales; family Tuberaceae; genus Tuber; species Tuber microsphaerosporum. The sequence continues at coordinate 1,785 of QOVD01000899.1, forward strand.
AAAGTGCGAACACTCTCTGACCCTGACAACTGCTCGACTACTTGCTTAGCATTATAAAGACATACCCTTATTCATTTAATCGTAAGGGTGTGTCATTCCCTCAAACGATAGGTGTGCAGAGTTCTCACAGCCCAACCAGTGCTAGCGTTGTAACTTTCTTCACCAAGCCATGTAAGAAGTGGCCAACTCATTGGTCGTCAGACCATTCAACGCGTACGAGGTCTTAGGCTGCATACACGTCAGGTTTCGGGATGACTCTTGTCCACAATCGCACCTATGACTAATTGCGCGTAGTGCCTCTCCCTTACTGACTGGCTCTGAGTGGGACCATTGGTCTCCACTATGCGTACTAGTGTCTAGTTCTCTCATAGCAGGATTTCACTCATGCGTCCACTCCTTTGTTTCCTTCAGCTCAGTTAACTTTGAAGGCCTATAACTTTCTGCGACGTCGACTGATTTGGTTCGAACCACTTGCATAATTTTCGCTAGGTTCTCTTCTCATATATCCTGCGAACAGCATCCGGTCGGAGGCAAGGCCGCGACATATATGGTGTTATTGTGAGTGGTTCCTGGAGGTGAATTCTTGAGTGCAAGTACAAGTACCACAGGTGCTGCAACGAACGTAGTGCTCCAATGTCCGTGCCACAGGGGTATGATGGCCGTACTTTTGAGGTCTGTGCGCAGGGGTCTGTGCGCTCTGAGGTCTGTGCACTGGATTCCAGTATTTCATGCATGAGTTTCCAATGTGCCTAACACCCAGAGGGAAGGATCGTTACAATTAGGAGCAGGTAAAGGGAGTACCCTTGATTCTATCTCCTGAAGATGGAGTGTTGCGCAAGGTCCATTCTGGAAGATTAAGTTCTAAGCCAGGTGCACTCTGAGTTAGGAGCAGTACTAGTTCCATTCTGATTTCCGATTGACGTTATGTGCACTACATGTGCCAGATGCACAGGGCATTCCAGGGGCTAAGTATTATTTTTGCTAATATATCAGAGGATTACCTCTGCATGGCTGAATAATCTATTTCTTCCTGGTTTCAGTAACTGTCGTTTCTTCTATAATTATCTCAATTGTTAATGGGAGATTATTCTCGGTAGTCTTTGAAATCACATTTACTCCCACAGCTATTATTGTTATGAACTTGAACATTTCAGTCATGAGATTTCATATATGAGTCAAGTTTGACTCTTACATTGGTTAAGTTGTTTATTTGACAATGACTTAATTGAGTCATATAATGTTATATTTTCACATTAGTCACCATAGGGACTCATAGTAGTATTTTGGATAACTAAGTAGTTGTGGAAAGAACAATATAAGAAGTGCCGAAATGGAGGATAGTGAGTTCTTTACAAAACTATTCACTATTATTTTCTACTTATACTTTTACCATAAATTATCTTTACATTCTCTATAGGATTATTACTTAATAACTAAGTGGATACCTCCATCACTTATCTAACTAGTTGATAAGATATTCAGAAGAAATATCAGAAGAAAATACAAAACAGTTATAGTCTCATAGTCTCGACCAGCATGTCACAGAACTATTACTATTAGTTCACAATACTATTATAACAGTGTGATTTACTTATTAGATAAAGATAAGATAAGGGTTGTTACTTGTTATGTAATATAAGTAAGAAGTGTTTCTAACAAAATCTCTCCTCTTATTATATCTCTTTTAGAAAGTCTATTGACACTTCTTCTGTCCTTTCAATATAGCTTGATCTCCCTCTGGGAATCTTTTGACACTTAGGAGCATGTTATAAGAACAGTTTTTAAATTGGTCTTATTAGCAAAATAGAAAAGTTTACACTTTGGTGCATCCTGTGCATCCTGAGACCCCTGTTTGCATCCTAAATATATACAAATTATCTTCCTGGGCATCCTGGAAATTAACTTTTGGCCAGCTCACTGGTAGTTGATTTCAACTGATTTGCACTTAGTGGCACTTCCTACAGTCTACTATTTTGGATACATGCAGGGGTTCAAAGTGTGGGAGTCCAATTTTGCTGACAAAACTTTCAATTATTGATTAGTCAGTCATCTGATACATTAAAGATTTGAAATTTTGCATATAGCTAGAATTAACTACTACTTATCAGAGAATCTAGCATGTTTTGCTCTTTGAATAATATCATTTTTCTCAGGATGCAAACTGGTGTTCAGAATGTGAACTGATGTTCAGAATGTAGACTGGTTTTCATGATACGCCACAATGTACAGGAAGAGCAAAATGCAAACCTGATTTTTTTTGGTGATGGCTCTTTAATATCTGAATATGATATGAATTGTAGACTGAAAGGCTGGTAGTTTGTATCTGTGAGTAAGAGTAGAGTGCTTGCTTATCTAAAAAGCCAAACCTTGTATTCAACTAATAGTATAGAACAGAACTTAAACAATTTTAAGTAAAGAGCCAACAATAGATAGTAGCTAAGATTTCATATTCGGGGTAGAATTGCATAATCTCTTCTTAGTATTTGCCATTGAATATTATCTTAAGCATTTGTATTATAGAACTTAATTGGGAAAAAAAGGAAAAGGAAAACAAAGGAAAAACAACAATAAAAAATCAACAAAAAAAAGCAAAGTAAAAGTGAAAAAAAGAAAACACAAGCCACTAAAAGCTTTGTCTTCTCTGTTCTCTAGTTTTTCTTCGGTTTTTCTACAACAAAATTTTCCATTTTTTATTCGGCACACCTCATACAATTGCCTTGCCGTACAAAAGATAGCACCACAACATGCTACTCGTCAATGGTTTACCGGTAGCTTGCTTTAGTTCTGTAATATTTGGAGACAGGCTCTTTCTCCCTCTTTTGACGGAGCACGGACGGCGGATGCTAGCTTGGCTTGCGTTACTAGTCTAGAATAAAAAAGAAACAAAAGTAAGAAAAAGTAAATCTTCCAACGGTTGGGCAGATAGGATATCCCAAAAGAGCACCATACATAATGACTCTCTTTCACTTTTTGTACTTTACGATACTAGTACTCCCGAAATTCACTTTGTGAAATCGAAAACCAGATACGGGTGGCGGGTTCGCCCATGGTGAAGTTCAAGGCGATCCGAAGGCGAATAAAAAATGACGGTTGCGCAGAGCGGCGAACCACCGCACCTTCAATTACCCTCACTTAACTCACCTTGTTATGATAAGCCGGTAGAGAAGGTGAAGTTTCATCCGGTTCTAAACAAGTTATAAACCGTCATAGCCATTCGAAAAGTGGTCCCGAGGGTGCCCCCGGAGCAGGCAAGAAGTACTGGCACAGTACCCGGAAACAAAGATTCGCAAAATATGTGACAAGAGCTCGTGCGTGTCTGAGCGTCCATCTAGCCCAAACTCATGGCCCCTTGTTTCCCGATACCCCTTGCCTGTGAGGAGTACTGTATCCGCATCTGAAAGAAAGTTACCGTACTGTACTCGAGCAGACTGTAGTAAAGAGTCAATCCAGGTTGGCCCGAAAAAAGAAAATCCCTCCTTTGTACGACAGCATCTTCCCGGGCACGATACTTGTGCCCTTCCAAACTACTTCTTTCACCAAATCTAGATATTGCGACAACTGGTGTTTAGCACCATAAATAGCAAAAACCGGTCGAACTCTACCTCCACCACTATTGATAGAGCTTTCTCTCTCAAGAAGCTGAATGAAAGAGCCACCCGACGCTATGGGCAGCTAATGAAAGGAGAATAGTTAACGTTAGATTAGAGCTTGAATCACAGGCAAGCACCCTTCCCTACATGTGATTGATAACACTGCTCGTGCCCCAGCCCTACTGGAATCCTTGTCCCGAAACATTGCCCCACCCTTCGCATCGGCTCCTGGGCCCGTAACCCTGATACGGCGATAGGAATCCAGGAGTTTCTCGTTTTCCCTTCCATTCACTTGGGGAGGCTAAAATGGTTACAGGAGAACACGTTCACCCCGAGATGGCCCGTATCATGAAAGCGCTTCCCCGTTTGTAGGAGATTCCCCCTCCCCTCACACAGATCGAAAAATAAATTGGCTCTGAAAAAAGAGCAAAGGGAAAAAAGCTTTGAGGAGATTGTTTTCGAGAGCCACCATTTGAACCGGGACGAAGGATCATGTTGGAGGGGACGAGTTTTCTTGCATGAAGGCGGGGGGCATCCGACACCGTTAGTTTTCGCTATGATCTGTCACCGCATTGTCTCCATTCGCTCGGTTATCTGATTCGCAATAGCGACTTACAAGCTACAAGTGCAGTAATTACTTTCCTTTAAAAAGCGTAGATGCCTTGACCACAATAGTATTAGGAGATATTATGATACAGTAGCCCATGTTGGATCGGAGGATGTACTATAAGTTGCAGTACTTAGCAGACACGGGAGTCATGCACCATTTTTCCAACAGCAGCGCCCCTACTGGTATGCTGCTCGTCTCTCCACGCGAAGAATTGGCTTCCTTTTTGGAAGAGCTAGTACGGAGCTACGGAAATCGCAAACAGGTGCAGATTCTTAGCCAGGAGGCAGGAGCGGAGAGGGGAGGGGAGATGCGAGTCCGGCTTGCACTGAATGATAATCACCTGTTTTTAGGAGCAGAAAACCTTTACTGTAGCATTTACGCCCCAGAAACATGATGCATCGGGGAAGCGAGAAGCGCCTCGAAAGGAATTTCTTCAGTTATATTGTATATCTGATTTACTCCTACTCCTCACATATGCAATTGGAACCCCTCCCTGACCAACCAGCTATCCCGCCATTAATGGAACGTATTATACCTCCGTCTAATATCTCAACAGTTTTTTGATCAGCATCCCCCGACCCTATCAGCAGAGTGTGGAGCCTGGAGCTTTTGCCCCTCAGGGTTCCAACTCTTCCGGCCTTGCGCACATTAGGATTTATTCTTCGGACTTCCGACCCAGAGGGCGAGGTGAGATTCCAAAGTTTCTACGGCACGAGGGTATTCGAACCCGGCAATCCGAGAATTCATGGCTATGAAGAGATAACATCCAACTACCAGTACCCTATTTTTTTTTCGCAAATAACGAACCAAGTCGGGCTCGGCGTGCATGAGAACTATGAGAATTGAGTGGTTGATTTCAACAACTTGATGCAACCAGGTTACACTGGAGTAGATTGATTGAGCTCTCTAGGGGCCAAGCACCACTCATATCTCATAGTTTTCATGCACGCCGAGCCCGGCCCCGTTCGTTATTTGCGAAAAAAAATACGGGTAGCAGTATGAAAATCACGAGGAGTAACATGGTCGGCGCCCCTAGACTAGCTTATCGGAGAGCTCCGGTTGGAGCAAACCAAGCCAGAATCAGCGCTTTTAACTGGGCTTTCGTGATTATAAAAAGGATCTTCAAAGGGATCTAGCTTCATTCTGGAGGCTCCTTGCTTTATCAACCTGTTAAACTTCCGATACGCCATCAACGAGCTCTAGCTTTCCGCCCCGCAAAATGAGTCCCTGGCGAACAATGACACAAAACCTTTGACCACGAGGGATTGACCCTCGTTGCCCCGTAATAATTTGGCACCGAACCCAGGGTCTCAGGGTTCGTTTTTCATCTCTGGAAAGGGAACCGTGATCTGACAACTACCTCAGGATAGCGCTGACATAGTAACGGTAGGAGATGGGAGAGGCTGGGTTGTATTGTTATTATTTTTATTTCTGAGGTTAGTTTTGGCTGGTGGTGGTCGCTATCTGTTAGAAACTCTCAACGTGATTTCTAGTATGGGACATGAGTAGCGCCAGTACTTTTAACACGGTAAACTAGAAGTGAAGGGGTCAGGAGATTGCTTTAATTATCCAGCACACACCGGACCAGCGATATCTGGACTGCCCAACTGCACCGGTCGTGCCCGCAGTAGAGCACTGCAGCTCAGGAGTCCGGCATAGTAGTGTCTTGAAGCTAAAGGCTGCTGTTTCTTCGATAATTACTTTCCTGCTATGGTACCTACGCAACAGCGCAGGCGGATAATTTGCTCTAGCCCTCACAGTATCATACTTACGCCTTTAACACAACAACAGTGGTAAGCGTGAAGAGAAGAAAAAATTGTATGCAGAAAAATCAGTTAATCATCACTATGAGATTTCGTAAAGTCAACTAATTCATTTCAATGGAGATGAGAAACATATTCAAATAGAGGTCACACATTGTAGATCGGTGGCTACAGTGAGGTGACGCCATTGGTCCTGCTAGGGAACGACTGCTCAGTTACGACGACGACCACCACCACCATCACCACCACACCTACTTTCAATTTTTCCAATACCATAGGCACCAAGTATAGTAGGTGTTCGGTAACTCAGTTTTCGTCCGATCACCACAAGCACAGGCCTACAATCGGGTCAGGAATTCATGTGCAGGAGGATACAGATAAATTTTTACGTCCTGCACCACCCGGCTGTTGGTGCCCTCTAAGCTTCCCTCACCCCCTGCTGTCTAGACCTTGCTCCAAGGCCTTGGGAGCATTAGCGCATCCGCTATATATACCACCAGCCCCACTCAATGCCAGAGAATTCTGGAGGGGCTGCAGAGAAAGGTATTATGGAGGGAGGAGAAGGTGAAAAACAAGCCTACAAATCCCGCAAAAATAGCGAAGCCGGAGGAACTGATATGGTACGACGAATTCTCCCAAAGCAGGAGGAAGGGAACAGCCCTCCCCTCGACTCAATCACACCCGCTAGATCTGCAAAACGACGTTGCGTTTCTAGTGCATGTATTCCCTGCCGCAGAAGAAAATCGAAGGTATGTTAACGAGTGTTCCAGTCTTCAGCTCCTTCCTCCCCCATTTTTTTCATAACCTTTCACCACTCATTTCTCCTACTCTATCGAAGCCGAAAGGAGGAGAAGAGGATGGAAGGGGACAAAAGCAATAAGGATAAAAGTAACAAATGAATGGGAAAACTTTAGTGCGATGGCGCGTCCCCTGCTTGTTCCACATGCCTTGCTGTCTACCAAACCGAGTGCACCTACGACTTTGACGGAGATCACCGGAGAAAGGGAGCCTTGAAGCGGGATATTGAACAATTGAAAGAGAAGAACGACTCCCTGGATGTCATCGTGGCCACTATACGGTCTGCGTCTGAATCTGAAGTCTGTGAGATTGTCAGCCACATACGTGAGCATGGAAGCCTAGCGGATATCGCTAGGAGCATAAAGGAGAATACAGCCATACCGGACTGTGAGGTGCATTCGGGCTCTGAGACGGACCTTTCCGATGTTGTGGAGAAGTTTCGTACTGGGGACTCGAAGCACTTGGGTGTTCTTTGGTCAGGCATACCCTCGGTGGACAGCGAGCGGGTGGGTTGTAATGATTCGCGACAATGTTCAGGCTCCTGGACCAGGGTTACAAGCGACATAGAGTTTATTTCCGATCTCATGGTGAGCTCCCTCGGATCTCAAACTGGTGGGTAAGATTCATTGTTTATTCTAGTCCCTATATTTCACCTGGAGCCATCCTTCCTATGTGCTATTCTCGAAGTCCTGCTTCCTGAGTGATATGAGCCGGGGCCGAACCAAGTACTGTAGCTCACTACTAGTGAATGCAATCCTGGCATTGGCTTGCCATTATTCCGACCGAAAGGAAACGCGGGAGACTGGTAATCTCGCAGTCACGGCAGACCATTTTTTCCAGGAAGCCAAGCGAATCCTAGTTGTTGAGGGGGAGACCCCTTGTCTGACCTCCGTTCAAGCCTTAGCCCTTATGTCACTACGGGAGGCCGGGTGTGGCCGAAACTCGAGTGGATGGATGTACTCCGGGCGGGCGTTTCGGATGGCACTAGATTTGGGGTTGAATTTACCACTTGATTGGCAAGGATTTTCGCCTACCGAGACAGAAGTGCGGAAGATTACATTCTGGGGCTGCTTCACCCTCGACAAGTATGATACCAAGAGATATTCCATACCCACCAGCATTGTATATTAATCCTGACGATGAATTGTAGGATGTGGTCGGTATTTCTTGGAAGAGTCCCCCAACTCCCGTCAACCATTGTTGGGATTTCAAAACCAAATGTATTTCCTCCTATTGAATCAGAGCTCTGGCAGCCCTATACCGATCATGGAGTGCCTCATGGGACGCCACAATCGGGCCGAGTGCAAGGTGTTGCGATTTGCTTTGCAGAGGTATCCGAGATTCTTGGGGATGTGCTGACATTGCTGTATTCCCCAAAGGAGAGGGTGACTCTCCAGATACTCAATGCCACCTATTCTCGACTAAAAGAGTGGAAAGCACAACTCCCGGAAGACATGGCCCCAAAGTCTACCTCTCTTCCTTCTATGCTTCTACTCCAGTAAGCTTCAATCCCCCTCCAAAAGCATGTCAACCAACTTATCGCGCATCAGTCTCTATTATCACTGCACTATCGGCCTCCTGTTTCGTCCCTTCTTTGGAAAGGAGTTAACTTTCTTCGGCGAGAATCCTCGTGAAATCTGCCGCCAGGCCGCCAACGATAGCGCAAAAGTGTTTGCCCTCTTCCGCGAAGGGTACTCTCTTCGTCGCACTGTTATCACAAGTCCACACATAATCCTTACCATGGCAATACTAATGCTTGTTGACCTACCTTCCTCCCCCGCAATTGAGGCAACATTAATCCAATGCCTCAAAGATCTCAGAGAATTAACTAGCGTGTGGGCGTGGTGTGCTTCAGCACTCCAGGGCATCGGAAAGCTAGTTGAGAGACTAAAGGTCGAACTTCCAGAGGAAGCCTGGAACGCTCTTTCCGCGCCCCCAAGCTCTCCTCCCGTGCGTGAACAGGATGTTAACGCCGTTCACGCCAATTACGACTTGATGTCTGGGAATTCTCTGCATTATCCGAAAGTTAAAGTAGAGGTTCCTCGTGATCTCGCCGAAATCAGCGAGAATACCTGCGACCCAAGCTGGGGTCAGCTCGGCAATGAGGACTTCCAGTTTGTTGAATCGATGATTAGTTTCCCAAGTCAGTTCGAGGACTGGGGTTGCATCGCCTCCGAGATCTGATGCTTTCACTTGTTCGCGACACGTACATTCCTGTAGATAGCCTTTTCTTTCACTTCTGTTTCTCCCGGCTATTATTCTTTTTTGCCTTTCCGCTTCGGGGGCCAGATGGGGTCTATTTTCGATTTGGGGGGCGGGTTGCGGCGTTTTTTAAGGGACCAACATTCGCTCCGGTGTTATCATTTGTTCCCCTTTATCTCGTTTTAGCTGTGTCTTGCTTGTTCCCTACTTCGGGTGCGTTTAGTTATTAAATGGGGGCAGCAAAAAGTCTGTTTGGTGCATCGTAGGGCTAAGAGCCTGTTTGGCAAAGATGGGACCGTTCCGTTCGGCGACCGTTTCTACTGTAAAAAGAGTGTTCTTTCCGTTTTGAAAGGGAAGGAAAAGGGCCTTTTGTATTGGGGAACGGGACGGAACCATTGTATCCAAACAGACTGAAAAGTTTTCCCCAGCAGAAAGAGACCGAAAACGATGATTGTAGTCATACCGTAGCACTCGTAATTGAAACGTTAGGTTGTGTTTGGATAAGCTCCAATGTGCGCAGGCGAAACGGTAAAGACATTGTGCAACATCAATTCGCCATATCATTCTTGCCTGCGATTAGCCAAAAGAGAGGGTCAAATGGCCAAACATATATAGAGAATATCAATGACCTCATCCTTCATGAGAAGGAACCTGTTTCCCATTTTCAGCTCATAACGCATCATGGGTTCCTGGCCGGTATACGCCTCCAAACTTAAAGAGTATAAAGATGCCTAGCCAATACGAAATAGCCGCCGAATAATCAAGACCCAACCAAAACTGTCCCACCATCACGAGGGATGCAACCCAATCGGAAAGAATGATATAGGAAAGAAACACATGCGACAAAGCCGTTGTCTATGGACAATGAAAGACAATATCATATTATACCAATAAATTCAACAGGTTGAGCCCTGCGTTGCGGATCAAGTGAAGGCCCTAGGGCCAGTACGCAAACATTTAATGGCAACCTATAGTGCAAGGCGTTTAAAATGTGTACGATACTGTCGGATGTCTTCCAGGAATGGGGTTTCTTTTGTGGGAATTGGCCCAAAGGTTTATCGGTGTCACAATAGCTTAGAAATCAAAATAGGAAGACGAAAGAAAGAAGTGTCAAACAGTGTCCACTTCATAGGAAAATCCAAGTTCTCGTCCGCTCCTTCTCTCAATGTCCACAGGGCCCCCCTTTTATCCAATAAATCCGGAAACAAACATCCACTCTGCTGACGAGGAACGCAAGCGTACGAATACCTGAGCACGCTACTATATGTCCTATGACACCTCCGACAATATCATACTAAGCCGGTTTCCTTGTGTGATGCCTTGATCTGTAAGGGTAAAAGGGCTGGGAGCAAGGAAAAGGAGTTCCCAAGGTCACAATCAATTCCAGTCAGTCTTTTTTTTCTCTTCTTCCTTCATATTGCACCGCTTTACTGTAATGCTTCCTGGGCAAAACGGAAAAAGAATTCAATACTTTGATTAATTTTTTACCCCTCTCCGGATTCTGAACCTTCCATATATATACTCACAAGTCTCTAGTACCGTATATGCGGCAGGAGCATAAACAACATTTGTCCAGTATGCATCCATAATCCTGTCAGATGATACCGATTCCGGTAAGACTCCATTATGGAAGAGGTGTAGCTAAAGCTGTAGGTAATTAGGGATATTGATGAAGATGAAGTAATATTATGCCAAGATATCATGGAATACATTTGATTTGGAAATTAGATATATCACATGATGTACATTTTAGATACTTCGCACCATACCGTACTCACGCCCTTCCACCATCTCGAGTCAATCGAGGCCGGACATTTAGGTGTGTCCACTTGTTGGAAATATCGCTGAATGCAAGATATCCGTATTGAAATTAAGTGTGAAGAACCTAGGAAGAAAGATAAGAAAGAGAAAAGCCAAAGTAACAGACAAAGAAGCAAACATTAGAGGGTTAACCTCGGTGTGAGGTAGCATACGACAAGTACGACAAGTTGGGTGGCCCATACGTAATCACTTTTCCAACAACCCCTGCCTCTCCGTTTACACGATATCACTCGACCACGAGAATTTACCGGAACATTGAAGAAGGAATCCAAGGAGCACAACCCCTCGCGTAAAAGCCCTACAGGCACCGAGATGTGGCGGCAGAAACGGTCACAATGTAAACCCCCTAGGCGTTTAGAGCTTGAACTGGGCCATCAGCTGTCTTGCCAGCCAGGCGCAAAGATCGTAAAAAGACTCTTGACCATCTCCACTACCGTAGCCCTGCAATCTCCGGGTTGGAGGCGAAGGCCTCCAAGAAGGGTTGGCGTTTGCCTGACATAGAATGAGGTCTGCCCAGTGGGGTATGTGACACCGTACTGAGTATATTGGATTTTGGCAACCGGTCTTCACAATTCTAACCCAACAAATTAAATCTATCGTGGGCTGAAGAGCTGATTTCAGCTCAATGATCTGGCAACCATATTCGTAAAAGTTCTCATTTTGTCTAAGCCTCGAACACAATACCTACCAACAACAACAACAGAACAGGGAGAACCTTCTAGAATCTGATGACTGTTTTCGGATACACTTTTAGGGATATTGTTGAATTTGTTTTGCTAAATACTAGGAAAGAGGGCTGGCGACTGTTTCCGAGGACTTATACAGCAAGTGGCACGGAAGGTGCAGGGGAGCTTTGCGGACTCGGCTGTAACCGCCAAGACAATGTTTGAACCATGATATGATGCGATACCGGAGATGCGCTCGAGAAACTGAGGTTCAGAAAAGCACACTCTGCCCCACTGCCGGGATTCCCATAGCCACTGAGGTTATTATCCCTTGGGCCGCCTAAAACTCACAAATTCGTCTCCTAGAACGCTAAGCCTATTTAAACTAGTCAAGAGTGCCAAGTCACTTGAGCCATGGGAAGGCCCAATTTTTCCCACCAGGTTCAGCTAGCCGCTGCCAAACTTGACCTTAGCGTTCGCGAATTTGACTGTTTCAGACGGCCCACGGGATAGCATGGGGAATCACTGGCTCGCCTCACGCGGGGGTGTAGTTGCACGTGCGGGAGAATACCGACGGTTCACCATGGGATGCCACAAGATTTAACCTAGGAGGGGGCTCAACTAACCGACCAAGCAAAATTGCGGCTGACCAGTAAATTTTTGTGGATTCTTCGCTAAGCCCCCCTGTTCGTTGACCCCTCTCCTTATCTTCTGACTCTCATACCCCACCACGAGCACCCCAGCCGACCGGAGAAACCATATCACACAACACCGCCCTGATTACCTTACCCTAATGAACCCACTATCCAGCAACAGCCGCTGAAAAAGAAAAAAAAAAAAAAGTGTTCTAGATCTTCATGGAGGTATCGTGGCTGGTACAGATTTCGCCATAGTCGTGACGAAACTGGGCGGACGACGAACAGGGGTGTTTGGCGCAACTGATCCCTGTTCGTTGTCCCCCAGTTTTCGTCATGGCTACGATGAAAGGCTGTGAAAACTTATCAGAGATAAGAAATGCTTATCGATAGTGTCTGTCCCATGCAACTTTAATTGCGCTCGGGCATAGCATTGTACTCGCTGCGAGATAAGCTATAGACACCCCAGAAACGTGAATACCGTAGGAGTAAACATGAGATGCCGACCGAACAAAGGGGGAGATATCAGGGTTCCGGGTTTAGCGATCCGTTCAGGGTGTCTAATTGACCCTGTAAACGTACTTGAAGTGTCGTAACATTTGCGAAAGGAACTGCTATTGCATGCTACAAAAATTCTGAGGTTCAACCAATTTTCGGCTGTATTCGATAGCAGTCCGTTTTACAAACGTCACGAGATTAGGGGTACCGTACCATGTCCCTTGGGCTTCTAGGGCTTTTCACAGCCGCAGCGTTCGCGGTTAAAATATTATACATAGCATTTCTTTAGTTAAATCCCGCAAATTTTTGCTCTCACAACTTGATCTCGCGACACTTATTGTGGGAGTGAGATAATACCCGTCGGAGTAATACTGATTTTTTTTAATCTTCAGCGGGGCAAAGCTAGGCCGAAGGAGGAAGGCGATCGATAGAATGCTGCAAACCATAACTTACCGTATTGGAATAGAGTTCTGACGGCTAGAAGATACTTGTACCATGGTTTTATGGTGGGTGGGGGCATTGTGGTTCCACGTTTTTGTGGCACGCCGCAACCCCACCTGAGCAACGCGGTGTCGTGAACAGGAGAAGTTCATGAGAATGAACCGCAAGAGAGGCAGACCCTGAAGGGATTTGGGAGGAAAGGGGGGGGGTGGCTCATTATATAGGATAAAGATGGGTCTAACTCCGTGGGCGGACTTAAGGCAGCCGTAGCCCTTAAGTAAGGGCGTGATGCAATGCAGTTAGGTAGACAAATAAGTCTCTCTGCCATGTTGGTGTTGGCGGTGTGTAGGGCGAATTCGTGACTACGGATTATTTTGATACAGACTGGACGTTCACGATGGCATTTCTCACAATGCACAGTACGTGAGATGGCGGCTCCCATGAAGGCTAAGTTTTAGGATCATAGAAGGGGGTTTTGGTGAGGAGGTGGCGGCGAATCGGAAGGGGGAGAAGCTCTTCTGCATGTACTAGTATTGTGTGCAATACTCGTACAATACCCGTACTGCACAATACGTAAAACCCAGCCCAGCCTACACTTGCGCGATAGATCACTGGTCAGGCAAAACCTTATCCCGACGCTGAGGATGCGTTTTATGCAGCCGCCCAGTCGGAAGCTTCGTACTGAGAGATGCCCTTCGCATGATGACGGGAAAAAGGCACTTTTGAAACTGTGCCCTGGATAGCGTGGGGTCTTGTTGTTCTTCTCTTCCCCTATTGTTTAATCCGCCCCTGACTCCATCACCAGGTGGGGGATAGAATATCGTGAGGTAAAAAAAAAAACTCGCATATGATAGAAAAAGGAAAGGGGAGAAAGGGAAAACAAAAGGGGAGAATACCGTCCACTGGATATTCGCCGAAGAAGGAGGAAGGGGTATCCATCTCATCTTGCTTACCGCCAGTGTTGAACGGATCGGGTGCTATGTGCTTTTTAACAATCCTCTGCTCATCCCTTGCAGATACATAAGCTGGTCGGGCTGTTGGAACTATACATAGCCACACGAGCAGGGGGGGTATAGCCGCAACAAAAGTTTCGACACTTTTTCCGGCGCGACCTACAGTAATTTCATGGGAGCAGGAGCCGACCGTTGGAAATTGGATTACTCGAGCGCCCACCCCGCGAGGAACTACCAGCATGGTAGTCTATGTGGCGGCGGCGCATGCGAGATGTGTTATCTGTGTTATCGCGGAGTTCCACGGCGGCTGTTCAAACCCACTAGACTCCAGTACTGTATTTATCTCCGGAATCATCCGGGCCTAGGGAACAAACGCGATGGCGCGCTTATAGCGATAGCTGCAGTTGTCCCTTGATAGCTGCAGTGTCCCTTGCTTCTAAGCTCGCGCTTGATGCAACCGTCCAAACCAGTTGGGGGTACAGTACAGCGCTCTGCCGCTCTACCCAACAAGGCACAAAACAGTGAACCCATAGCGTCCTTGAACGTTCCTTTGGAACATTGTTTGTTTTACCTACTAATTTACGGGGGCTAATCTTCTCCTACTATTGGCGAGGCTGAGTTGTTCCCCGGGGCTAGGGGGTTTTCCTCTACTCGAGTAATTTCTAGAATGATTGACCCTCCATACCGTCATGCTTGGTCCGTCGCCATACAGTTCGGGTGAATAACTCGGAGTCTCCCAAGTGTAACCAGACAAGGTGACCCCGCATGTTCCCAAACACGCGCATAAGGTTTCTTATCGGGGGCTCAGGAGGTGTGTGTGGAGGGTATGTTACATTAAATTTTACTGAAAATTTTCGTTGCTGAGTACAGTACTGCACCGGCTTGCCATTGTGACTTTGAAGGGCTGAGTTTGTGTGTGTTCAAACACAACCGGCGAACTAAAGCAATCGGGGTGTGTGTGAAAAAGCTTAGCCATTGCTACTTGTATCACTGGTTGCTTTGAGGCGTAGGTGTCTTGGCTTTTTCTTCTCATCCACCACCCACCCTTTTTCCCCGTCGGGACAAGGGAGCTGAAGTGTTTGGTTGGCTGACGGTCTCGCTAAAAGGATGCGCGTACGGAAGGCGTGCAGGTCCTCTGCACGGTCTGGAGCCGGGAAAAAGTCATGATCGGTGCGGATTTGGGCCGCTCCATTCTTCCAACACTATTATCCACTCAAGAGGACAATACAAACGACAGCTTGATTTATTGGATTATTATTCTGGCTTTATTTCATCAAGGGGAACACGTTGCCGAAGAAAGGCCAACGGTCGCCCGGTCGGTGTGATGAACTGTATGACTCCTTCAGTCATTTGAGTCAAAATTGGGATCAAAATCTCACGCGACCAATATTTTGGGCGGCCTTTTGATGGGCACCGTATGCTAGTGCGAATATTGTTAATACGTGCCGTAAGAACATAATCTGGTTTTGTTTGTGGGCAAGGTGGTGACCAAGAACAGGGTCACCTATCAAATACTGTCCCCTTGCATAAGGGGTATGCTATCTGTGGCTGCCCACTCGGGGGCCCAGGAAAATCTGGCGCCCACGACACCGTACTATTCTTGTAGGCTGTGGTGTTTCTAGGATGTGCGCCGCTTAGCTCATTCCTTGGGTTGGCACCTTGCAACAACCACACACGCATGTCTCTTCTGTACGACGGGATGCAGCACCTACTGCTTTCCTTGTCTGGGGGTGACAGCCTCTAGCATCGACTATAGCAGTGCAGAGTGCACGGTCCAACCGTACAGGTACCGTTTGCGGTATATAAAGTCCTGGGGCCCTACTTGATAATCGCCTTTGATATATTCACTACACTACTACTACTACTACACCACAAGACCGGGGATACACAGTTCGCACTATCGAAAAGAAACACAACAATAAATAGAATACTTTGTCTCTCTACCAGCATCACACGACTGCATTCGTCACACGGATAGCTCTTTTTTTTTACCAGCAAAAAAAACTATATAAACACACAATATCCCCCCGTTCACCCTTCTGACATCCGTCGCAAACATCTTTCATCCATCACCTCGCCCGCCCTCTCATCCATCAAACTACCATCCATCCGCCCACACTACCCACACCATCGCAAAGCTAAGCACTCCTAAACAAAACTTCGCAATGCCTCTATGCTTTAGCGGTGTCCAGATCGACCTCGACCCAGAAGTGACTGCCCGTCGCAGTCAGATCATCGTTGAAAGGCACCGGACTTCAAACAGCCGCAAGATCCCAGTACCGGTGGTCTTCCCTCCCCCCCCACCTGTCTACCCGTCACCGGAAAGCCGATACTCGCTGCAATCGCAATGCACGCACACAGAAACGCAAGTCATCGTTGCAGAACCACAGGAGCGGGCACCGGAGCCTACGCAGACAATACTTAACATTAACATCGGGCAAGCGGCTTCTGAGATTGGAGAAAACCTGGCGACCGAGAACATGCTGAGGAATCAAGTCGCTGTGCTTGAGAACTCGCTGGAGGAGGAACGGAGGGCGAAGGTGAGGGAGGGGAGTGCGAGGTATGAAAGAGAGGTTCGAGAGATTTTCGAGGAGCGGGAGTCAAGGTCTAGGCGAGAACGCAGGAAGTCGAGGTCCAGAGAAGTGCACACGGAGTCGAGTTCGAGGGAGGTCTCGGTGGGGTTTGCGGCGGAGGAGGAAGCGAGGCGGAGAATCTCGCACGAGTATCATCACCGATCGAATTCCCATAGCAGGCATGCCTCCCCGCGCAGCTCCGGCGATAGGTTGATGATCATGCCGGAGCGCTCCAACCCCCGCCATTCTGGCGACAGACTGGTGGTCAACCATACAAGATGTCGCAGCCATGAAGTCAGGTACAGGTGCGGGCTCTGCAATCGCCATGGTCATGAGTCTTCCGAGTGCCCGGAGAGCGAACCAGACCTTGTCCAAGTCCCCGTTAGACGAGTGAGGTATTGGGAGGTATAAATCGCCTCAAATCCCGGGGCGGCCGTGGCTTGGAGAGTGGATTTTTACGCTATTTTCTTCCCTTTGCTTCTTCTCTTCTATTCTGATTTATGTCCCTTTTCCCTTCCCTTTTCCTTGTTTTCATTTTTACAACTGAGCTTTGTGTGTTTTCATGAGAAATTCCTGCCATGAGTTGGTTTTGTTCGTCATGCTCTTTCATCTGGTCCATGATTTTACGTGCCCCGGTAGTTTAGTTTGTTTTTGGGTGTTTTTTTCTCTTTTTCTTTTCCTCTACTGTTGGATAAACATTTTAAATTTTGCTCTGTTTTTTAGTTTTCTGCAAATTCAGGTTTTTAGTTTTTGTTTTTCCGCCTCGAGCTTTGCAGTGAAACCAATTTTCATGTAAATCGTGTAATACCATATCTATCGTGCGATGTATCGCCTTTTGCAAAAAAAGAGAGGAAAAAAAAATGCGCAAAGTGACAGTGTGACCTTTGTACAACCTTGATACCCCCTATCCTTGTGAAACATGTTCTACTACTACTCGAGTCGTCAGCACAGTAAATGGCAAGGCATATCGCCGACCCCATATCAGCAGGTACTAGTACTAGCACAGTAACCTAGATACCAAATGATAACCTTCTCGTATCGTGTTTCAGTCATATAAATAGCCTAGTCTCCCCCCCTTATCACCCCTCACGTGGGACACTCCGGTAGCTGAGGGTTGAAATTTGTTACGCGTACTATTTCGTAGTTCATTTCTCCCCCTTTTTGAATATGATACTACGTCGGTAAACTCCCTCCCTGGTAAAGCACCTGAGATCGCGATGAGTGAGGGCTGAGGTATGGTTTAAGTTATTGCTGGAGGGTGGCGTGGCGTATCGTGAGAGAATATTATATATCTTAATCTCAGCTTACACAAACTGTAATAAAGGGGATGATCCAGACTCGTGCTGTCTAACATTTGAGCGGGGGAGGGGTGGGGAAAAAAAAAAAAAGCAAATATTAAAGAGGGAGGGGGAAAAAAAAAACAATAAGTTAATTGCTAAATTGGTCGCTTAAGCTTGCCCAGTGGAACGTCTAAATATTTGGGCCGATGCTGTAGGTGTGAGGATTTTTTTTTTTTCGGGTAGCAGACATAGAGTGGCGTGCCTTGAAGCATTATCTTGAGAAAGTGTACGCATGTCCCTATCGAGTGACGTCCTGTGATCGAGCTTGCTTCCGCTTGACCCTCCATTTGGAGTTTTCACGGCACTGTAAGGCAAAGTGCTAAAGGTGGGACGCACCTGGTATAGCAAACCTCTGCACCGCCGCCTGAAGTCTTCTTTTCGACTTCGATATAGCGCCCACCGATCTAAGGGAATACCCTTGTGAATAGTGCCCAGTAGAAGACTCCCGTCGGTGAGACGAATGTTCCGATGGTATGATATATAGGGAACGGGATGCTCAACATGGGGTAGAGATACTACCTCTTGGAGAAATAAGCGAAGGGGTGGTGTGGAAGGGGGTTGGGAAGGGGGAATAGGATGATTAGTAGGAGGTGAGGATCGAGCGGGCCTGGTCCAGGTCTTGGAGAAATATTGGGGGAGCAGGAGACAGGTAGGTAGCGATGAACACTGAGGATCTTTAGTGATTGGAGAGGGGAAAAAAAGGAGGGATGGGGGGAGGCGGATTACCAAAGAAGCAGGCACTAGGGCAAGTGAATAATTTTATGGTGAAAGTGTGTGTGTTACTATGGTAATTTGTTAGTTCTTGATGTTTGATATCTTATTCCAGGGGAGAGGCATATCCGGCCGGGTCCCCACGATAATTACCACCGCAAAAGCCCAATGGAGAAATAGTGCCACTGTCTGGGGTCCTATAAGGCGAGTCTGATGCGGTGGATAGCGGGGATGGTAACAACACTGATTCGGCAACGGGAGAAACAAAATCAGCTCTGCCAGAAACAATAATTTACTCATTGTCATAGCGGGTATGAGTTACCATTTTGGGCAAAGTTTTGCTTCACTGCGCACCGCCGTTAATTTGGTCATTTGGTATGGTATGATAATATGATATATTACTAGCCAAGAAGCACTACGGTACTTGTACGCGTATGAAGACCACCCCTAGGGTTTGCAAATGTCCCCGAAGTGACGTTGCTCAAGATTGGTATGACAATAATTACTGGAAGTGCACGGGTCGGGACGCTATCCCTAGACATTGATTTAGTAGCTTCGCAGGAGCTGGTCTTTCATATTGCTTGTTTTTTTTAGGAAGGGTA
The DNA here is from genome assembly GCA_003521225.1 of Tuber microsphaerosporum. Classification (NCBI taxonomy): domain Eukaryota; kingdom Fungi; phylum Ascomycota; class Pezizomycetes; order Pezizales; family Tuberaceae; genus Tuber; species Tuber microsphaerosporum. Next base: position 20,987 of record QOVD01000899.1, read on the forward strand.
TTTGCACATTTATGGAGAACTTGCCTAAATCTGTCAGTTGATATTAAGTGCTTTTAGAGGACTGGGGCTATCTTATCTGCTGCGGCCACATCGAACTTGACTACCGGTACGTCCGATTTTGGCACAGCCGCGAACTTTAAAATGTCGATTCGGCGATCGCGGACGGGGGTGGGGGACATGGTAATACAGAAGCAATATTAACAGGCGGGTATGGTAGCCGCTGTTGCCACAACAAGCACAACAAGCTTTGGTGCTTGCTGCGGGTTGCTGACCTCGCCGAGGACCTTCATAATAAGCTCATACTCATCAAATCCGATTTCGCCAAAGCGCTGGAGATAGCTTGAGATGGTAGTAATAAATCGGTTTACGAGGGTTAAATAAATGGAGGGGAGAAAAGGTTGTCATTGCTAATCAAGTTGGAGCTGCACCGCCGTACTCCTCACTAACTTCTCACAATTCTTAAAAATACATCCTTGGGGTAGGTGGTCCCATCCACATCCTGCTCAAATTGAGCCAATTCAGTCGGGATGGCATCTTTGGTCCATTGGACCAATATCCGGAACTCCGCCTCCCTGCTCCACACGCGGCCACGGGAACTCGTCAACCTGATCGCCCTCTTATTCATGACTACTACTATGTGATCGTGGACTAAAGGCATTTTGTCAGTAATAGAAATGGTGACTCAGACCAATGGGAATCAATTAGCGTACCTAAGAGCTCTTCTACCGCTCGCCATGGCATGCCATATAATGCGGTATAAGTGTCAAACGAGGCCATAAGGCCATTACGAAAAAGACCAACATTCGTTCATACATCCCCTCTACCGTAGGAACTCGAATAAACGATCCTTGTGTTAGGACGTTGGAGTTGCCTCTCTTAGTAAGGCCTGGTGTTTTTTGTCTCGGGGGCAGATTTTGGGTGTGTTTTTCGCCCCTTTTCCAGAGGAGGAAATTTCGGACTACCTAGCACAAGGATCGTTTATTCGAGTTCTTACGGTATATACTCTATCGTTCCCCGCCCTGATAGTCAATTCATCCCGGCTAGTCCGCCCCGCCCCACCATGTCGAGATGTTGCGAAAAAACGTTTTCGTATATCGACTGCTGTGTCTCTTAATGGATGTAGGACGGCAACTTCTTCCCTTAGAATCCCGGTTTGTTCTTCCTGCACCTCCGCTTTTGTACGCAATTCGTGTATCTTCCCTTGCATGGTGGTAGTAGACTTCAGAATCGAGGCACCAGCATCGTTCGCATAGGCCGTCTTGGGTTTCGCGTAGCTTCTAACCTAAACACGTTTAACCGACCCAGCCGCCGTCGTCAAACATTCTTTAGCAGCAGCCAACTCGTTCCCCAGATCAGCGCTGCCGTCGACGTCGCAATAAATGAGGCAAGACACCATCTAGACAATCGATAGATAGTTAGTAAGCAATACAAGATCTAGGGATTGTAATATGGCGCGAGAAGATGAAAAGGATGAGCTCGTCAACCCTGTTCACACCATCATTAAAATTCATTCCCACACGCAAGCTACAACTCGAGTCCTAGTTTCGATGGCTCCGAAGACAAATAATTGAGGGTTCGGCTTTTATCATTGGCGGGTTGCTCATGGTGTGAACAGGATTGACGAGCTCATCCTTTTCACCTTCTCGCACCATAGCCGAAAAAAAAGTTTGAGGTGTTCAGCAAGCATAGTAACTATACTTTTGTTCGACCACGATGAGAAAAGCAGGGGGAAGCTTGTGTGGCCACGAGAAGTGGTATTATCGGTGATGCGGGTGGGAGAGGAACCGTGTTCGGGTGAGGAGCGGTGAATGAGGTTTAATGACTCGTTATCGTTGATAAAGAAAGGATAATAGATGTTGGAGAGGAATAAAAGAGGGAGGGAGAGGTTATGATACCAAGTGACTCTGTGTTGCCGTGTTAGCTCGATAAGTTGAGTAGCGCCTTAGCAGAGCTTGATCGCCCAAGACAAGTATAAGGCCAAAATACCGGTATAATTCACTTTAATTGTAAGTATTCTACGTTTTGTTCCTGACCATTCGCACCATAAAAACTTTCAACTTTAGTGCACCCGAAACAAAGGGTCTCAGCGGTATTGTATTACTCGAGTATATATGGTAGAAGATCATTAGTCGGGGATTCGCTTAGTGACGTATTATATGATAATTCTGCTGAGCACCTTCCGGTTGAACCTTTTTCGCATTTATGATTTTCACGTGGGAAGGGGAAAAAAAGAAAGGAAGAAAAAAAAGAAAGAGAAAAAGTCCCATCTCTATTCTCGCATTACCGGTATGATACCAGTAATTTAAATTTAATCGCCGTTCGCTTCCCCACCATCCCTCTCCCGAGACAAAAACTGCCAACATCATACTGCACAGTTCATTACAGTTCATCCTTCATTACCCCCTGCTATTTTCTTTTCGTCCCTCTTCCATTCACCCACCCATCTTTCCCCCACCAATTGTCAAACGTAATGGCTGGGGCTCGCTCTTCGATGAGGTCTCTTAGGAGACCCTTCCTTATTGGGACCACTGTGGGTATTGGTGGCATTATTGCATACAAGTTATACTCATCTCGCCCCGCTTCGCACGCATACTCTGTCAACAGGGATCGCCATAGTAGTATTCCTCCAGGTGGACGTCCGGATGCGATGGGTGGTTTTCCAACACCTCCAAAATTTCCACCCCTACCAACCAGAGAGGAACAGATCAATCGGCTGCGAGCTGGGACGGAAGGAAATGGATACGATTTGTTAGTCATTGGGGGTGGCGCAACAGGTAGCGGAATTGCTCTGGATGCTGCTAGTCGTGGCCTCAAGGTGGCGATGGTGGAGCGCGACGATTTCTCTTCGGGAACAAGTAGTAAGAGTACTAAGCTCGTTCACGGAGGTGTACGGTATCTTGAGAAAGCTGTAAAGGAATTGGATTACAGCCAGTATCAGCTTGTCAAAGAAGCGCTGAAGGAACGCGCAGTATTCTTGACCACAGCCCCTCATTTGAGCATGAGTTTGCCTATCATGTTACCGGTTTACGAATGGTGGAAGGCTCCATATTTCTGGGTTGGAACTAAAGTTTACGATTTCTTGGCCGGGAAAGAGAATTTGGAGAGTTCATACTTTTTGACTAGAGGTAAAGCCTTGGAGGCATTCCCTATGCTGAAAGGGAACGGACTGGCGGGTGCTTTGGTATACTACGGTTCGCGTGGTTCCCCTCTGTTTCGGTTGATTAAAGACTCATTGGGATAGATGGATCCCACAATGACTCCCGCATGAATGTGTCCATTGCGCTTACAGCAGCGCTTTACGGTGCGACAATTGTCAATCATATGGAGGTGAATGAATTGATGAAAGATCCTGCTACTGGCAAGGTTACAGGCGTTAAAGTCCGGGACCTTTTGCACCAACGAAGAGGAGGGATACTGGGTAGAGGAGAGGATGCTGGACAGAGCGAGTTTATAGTAAAGGCTAAGGTATGCATAGAAGCACGTCTTGATTGATTGTAGCTTGGGAACCTTACAAGGCTGAATTTTCGCAGGGTGTAATCAACGCTACCGGCCCCTTTACAGACAGCATTCGTAAACTTGATCAAGGCGAAACAACACAAGAAATTGTTGCACCCAGCAGTGGTGTGCACATTGTCCTCCCGGGATACTACTCGCCTGCTCGAATGGCAAGATTGTGACTCCATAGACAATATCAGCTCCCAGCTAAATAAGAATTCAGGGTTTGATCGATCCCAGTACCTCTGATGGTCGTGTAATCTTCTTTCTCCCATGGCAGGGTAACACAATCGCTGGCACCACCGATGCTCCAACCACGATTACACCCCACCCTCTCCCCCGAGAGGAGGAGATCAACTGGATCCTTAACGAGGTTCGCCGCTATTTAGCCCCAGATATTAACGTGCGCCGTGGGGATGTCCTCGCGGCCTGGTCCGGAATTCGTCCACTTGTCAAAGATCCCGATGCTAAAAACACCGAGTCGTTGGTACGAAACCATCTTATCAATGTCTCGGATAGTGGGCTCATCACAATCGCGGGAGGGAAATGGACTACCTATCGCCAAATGGCCGAGGAGGCTGTCGACAAAGCTGTGGAACACTTCAATTTCAAAACGGGCTCGGGGGCCCGCGTCGATCACATACCAACCATACCAGAGTCAGATGGAATGGTCACCATTGATGGCAACTGCAAAACAGATCAGTTGAAACTGATCGGAGCTCACGGCTACAGCAAGACATTGTTCATTAATCTCATTCAGCACTTTGGTGTGGAAACCGAGGTCGCTCAACATCTTGCCGGTGCATACGGAGATCGCGCATGGACGGTCGCTGCGCTCTCCGCCCCGACAGAGCAGCGCTTCCCTGTCCGTGGTAAACGCTTGTCCGCCCTTTACCCGTTTATTGATGGGGAGGTAAGGTATGCTGTTCGTCATGAGTATGCGCAGACAGCAGTCGACGTTATCGCGCGCAGAACTCGTCTTGCATTCCTGAATGTTCAAGCAGCCCTTGAGGCCCTCCCCGGAGTCATTGATATTATGTCTGAGGAATTGAAATGGAGCAAGGACCGGAAGGGTAAAGAATGGAAAGACGCCGTCGGCTTTTTGGTTAGTATGGGCTTGCCGGAGAAGAGAGTAAGTGTGACGAGGAAGGAAGTCGAGGACGGTATCGTGAGTCAGTGGGGAGTTGATGAGAAGGCGTTCTCAAGACACGGTACGCATCTCTAATCCCCAATATAGTTACCGCAACTACTAAACAACTGGATAAACAGAGGGCCCAAGAGGTGCTTATGACCCTAACCTAAGTAGGATTCAGAACGGGGGAGTCTGATTGTCACTACATTTTCTCTTCGCCTTGCTTTACCGTCGATGTGGGTTTCAGAAACCTGCACTGTTCGGATCAGCGGTATGTTCAGATTAGGGTTGTCCTTTTGTCGTTTCAAATTCCCTCTTCTCTTCTCTGTATGATTTTTTTTAGATTTCTTTTAGGTTATAGCACAGGTAGAAAATAGAAGTATACCTCGTTAATGTCATGAAGTATCGCTCATATTGCATCAGTACGGTGGGTGGGTGTCAATAAGGGACAGCGGGCAAATCAGGAGAAAATATGGTGCACCGGAAGGGCCAGAGAATTGCGAATCTCCTAGAAATAAAGCCTAGGTAGTAGTTATAGTGTGTGTGCGTTTGCTTCAGAACTGCGGTACGTCCCTGGGGTGGCTGAAACTGGGCTCAGGAGGGGATGATGTTGGTCGCAATGCATGTTCCTGATGCAAAAACAGTTAAATTTGGGGGGCAATAGACCCAGAGATTCATTCCGTACTGCCTACGCAGAAGCCTTCTTGGGCGGGTGGGACGTTTTAGTAGGTGCTGACTTAGTATCACGAACACTTCTGTATAGGGACTGTATATATCACCAACTGAAAGGAGCCTATCAGTGCCCTTCGCGATGTCGGTACAGACCGGGAAGCTCTTCCCGCAACCTGGTGCCAGGTTCTGTGGCCATAGGGGCCGTGCTTCCCAATCATCACGACCGCCCAAGTATAGCACGGTACTATCTTTCGAAACCATCGAGAAGTTTGTCAAAACGGATTCCTTTTTTTTTTTACGGCTAACTAACCTGAGTAGTAACTCAACGAGTCCTTGAATATACTCATGGGTAGTCTCTTACAAGAAGCTAGGATAATTCAGGATCCAGGGATTACCACTGAACTAACTGACTGGGGCAGTAGAGTAAATATCCGGGTTCAGTCTCAGAATACCATGTTTGGAACGCAAGCAAAACTGCTATGATTAACATAGTATGTGCAAAACAAAAAACCAACTTTACTTCAGTTTTTTCATAGGAACTGCTACAAGTGGCCGCAGTTATCTCAGGTGAGTTTCTGTGGCAGGCTTACTCCAGAAGGGGAGGTAATGCGGCAGTTACGATAAGGTAGTGTTCAAGCCATAGGAGAAGGTTATGCTGTAATGAAGAGGGGTAGTGGGGGAGACAAACGTGTTTATGGAGCTGCTGTGGTCCTTGTGGAATGGTAGGTAGGGTGTCAGTAGAGTATTCAAAGGAGGCGATGGGGGCGATGGCTCTTCGAGCTTGGGCCATGCTACGGGAAGCAGATGTTAGAGGGTGGAGCTCTGAGGTTGTCATCTGACCTGTTGGGTTGACGTCGTCCCACCAGAGAAGTATTTTCACAGCTCCCCCTGTCCATTGCAACTTGCAAGCGGCCGACAAGGAGGATGTTTGGCCGTCTTCATGGCTATATCTAGAGTGTCCCCATTCTGCGTGTTTCACCAGATGCGTCCTTTTCTACATCCTACGGCTTTCTGCAACTACCGTAAAAAAGTCAAATAATCCAACCGTGTGCTCTGTCGTTGGAGTTGCCTCCTTTGGTAAGGGTTGTAGCTTTTGTTTTTTTGTCTCTCAGGCCAGCTGAGTAGATCTTTTTTTTTTGCTCTGCTCTTCACCCTTTTTCTCAAGTGGATATCGACTACCTCTAGGAAGAGTGCATAAAATAATAGTGGCTAAATCATCTTAAAATACAGTGATGTTTGAAATCTACCCCCCATCTCCCAAGACACCCACTACAAACTACGCACAAAATTAGAATCCAACTCAATCCCACAAAATAGCTACGGAAGGTTAAGTACAAGTACCCACCTAGGGAAAAATTTTGTCTGGCTGATTTTCAGATTTCTCCCACTATCTCCGCCAACTTTTCCTCTTGGAACTCAAAGTCCACTTCGCCCTTGTGTGTCGGTATAGGGGTCACGGAGCATAACTCTGTGGAAACTAATCCACAGAGGAGCTCCTGTGACAACTTTATCAACAATGTCAATTTCCCAAATGCTTGTTGAGATATTGAGTGTGGATTCGAGAGGGCCCCGGGTTATCTAAGGATTTTGACGTCTGCGAACTGCCACTTCTCAATATGAAGAGTTCTATCTGGTAGTGAAGCCTTAACAATAATACCAGTTTTGACCTCTCCGACCGAGTTGGATAGCCGTCATCGGGCATCAGCCTTAAGGCGGGGTAAGTGTGTAGACATACAATAGATATAAGAAAAGCTATATATAAAATTAGAAAACAAAAAAATCAATACTTTGTATACCATCCCCTTGCATCTAAGACAGCAGCAACTCTGCTAGGCATAGACTCCCACAACCTTTCCAAAAAGTCCCCTTCAATATCCTGAGTCCAAACCTGATTTAGAGCTTCTGCTAGGTGTTTCCTAACAGTATCTGGGGCCCCCTTGGTCTTGTGGATGTTGGGAAAGCGCTTGTTGAGTTGTACTTGTACCATGTAGTACTATACTTAGCACTTTTGCATGTGTTGGGGTGTATTAGGTAATTACGTAGTAACGTACCCACAAGACTCGGATCACATGTCTTCAGGTATTTGAAAATATTTACTATGTATTCTACTTGCGGTGAGCAAAATAATCCGGCTGCCAAGAAGCAATAGTGCTGCAAATTTTCTGTGAGAGACATCTTGGCAACTGGATTATTTTGCTCACTACAAGTACTATGTATTCTACTATATTCTACAATCATATGTATTTACTTTTTTAATTTACTTTTTGGTTTTCATACTAGAGTTTCCTGGGTTGGGGGTTGGTGATTCCAGTCTTTTGTGGTCATAACACTTGGCGTTTTATCTGCTGGTCTTATCTTAATCACATCCTATCACTCGAAAGCCTGCAGATATCTGCAGTCCCGCCAGGCCCGGTCAGATAGGCCCTGAAAGCCGGCCCCAGAAAAAGCCTAATAGCATCAAGCGCTATATGTCTTATAATATTATAACACCGTTTTATTTATTAGAACACACTCTCTATTCTTTCCAGTGCTCTAAACCTCTATCTGCCCCGCAGACAGATCTTAGGGCATTTACCACCCTCTACCCTCCCTCACCAGCAACAAAAAGTGGTTCGCCGAGCATTTTTCAATGCTCGACTACATCCACTCGTTCTCACCGGGGGGTTCGAACTCTCGTTGGTTGTCGATGCGGGTTGGCGCTGACCAGTTCCTTAGCCGTTAGACCATCGGAACTGGTCGATAATAACCCCTCCCCTTCGAATTTTAAGCGTGATCTTCCCTAGACAAAAAATTTAAAACAGAATCCGAATAACAATATCAAGCGCTGCAACTCCTATATTACTATTACATGATCCCAGCATCAAATTCCGTTTACTTTTCTTCCTCTCCACTCATTTATTTTATCCCTTCCTAATCCTTTCAACATATTGCTGGCGTGCAAACCGCGAATGAAGTCTGACAGTCGTTACGATACTTATGACCTGTCGCCGGTTGCTACTAGCCGATCGCCTTTACTTCAGGCGGGGGCCGCGGTCTTCGCCTCCGTGTCTTAGACAAGGCACGCTCGTATAAGACTAGCGCTACTACCGGAAGTGCTTGAATACAAGAGAAGTGAGCTATGTCGTTGAAATCCCCATCCAGGATAGGATCAGAGAAATCCCCGCAAATTCAGCCCTCAGTTAAGATAAAAAACGATTAGCATAAATAATACGCAGGGCCTTGCTATGAGAGGTAATTACGACGTCCTAGCAGATTTCTCTTGTGTTCGAGTATTTACTGTACTGTGCACGTTTGGGCGACAGATACCCGAAGAAGCCCTATCCAGAACGAATAATAGTAATATCGGGGTAATTTACCTTACTAGCAGCCAAGGCACAGAGACCAATCCATTCGTCCGGTATTTTGCTACAAACAGGGACCAGGAATATTACAGTAATACTGCTATAGTGCGAACGTAATAACCTTAAGTCCACCCCCCACCACCACCAATAGGAGAAACCATTCTAGAACTTCGAATCTCCTATTACACCGTACTACCGGTACCTACCCGAACCTTACTTTAATATAATTCTCCAAAGATCGGTTAAACTCTAACCTCGTAAGTGGAAGGGGGAAAAAAGGAAAGACTCCCCCTAGGCAGCCGGGGAGACAGTGAGCAGAACAGGGCGAATCTTTTCTAAGCCAAGATCTACAGGACAACCCGATAGTCTAAATCTAAATACGGCTGCATGAGCACACTTGGTAATCAAAGCTACTACCGGGTTGGATAAGTAGAATCACGTTCTTGCACGTTGCGCTTTCTGTCGCGTTCTGCTGTGCTAATTGGATAGTTTAGATTTCGAGCTCCTGCTTGGAGTGGGGGTGGGGGAATGGGCTACTTTATTAGGTGGTGTGGTCGCGCTAAATTTATGTTACCGGTATCGGTACCGGGGGAGCGAATGTTCCTGGATGTAGCGAGATCGCGCAGGGCTGAATGAAGCTGGAGAGGGGTTCGCAGAAGAATGGACGGGTGGAGCATGTGGGGATTTCAGGGTTTGATGGTCTACCATAATACCTCCTAGTAACACGCTCGCAGAGCATGAAGATTTTTGAGGTGTTTAAGAGGTTGCAGAAAAATGGCAATGTTTTATTTGTGATCCAAGTAAAAGCAGGTGATTATCTAGTAACTAGGGTGATGAGCCTTCACCAGATGAATTAGTTCAAATGATGCTATGTGAGCGCCCTAGTACTCCTAGCACTATAATTAAGTATAGCATAAACATCGTATCGTATGAATATACAAGACCGCTAGAACGGCATAGCCCTTCACTTAGCCTCCGCCCTACAGGTCCCCAAACCTCACATTCTTTATAGGCTAATTGAGAACTGTAAAATTTGTTGAAAGTCTTTGATGCTGCCGGCATGCTCAGCCTACCGTGCAAGCGTGCATAGCTTTATCGTTCGGACGAAGGCTTCAGATGTGCGCATGGGATCGGTGCAGCGCCAAGAGCAATACGAGATAAAAGATTCGGATGTGTGAAGGCTATGGGGCACGGGAGTTCTATCACGTTTATCTGTCATTTGTTAACAGGGAAATCAGCGGAAAAGAAAGGGGGACAGGCCGTAGAAGAGGATGGATATGTGTCGCGACCTCCGGAAGGATGGGAGGACGACTTATGGTCTATACATACTCCTATCTTTACCGTCAGTTAGAGCATTGTTGAGAGCGTGGCTAAGCGTGAGCAAGCAGTTAAATGAGAAGAAATACCGCACTCTAAGTTGTGCGTTGGCGATCGAAGTCTTTCGCATTGTTGACCTTTGGCGTTTCATTTCGTTTCGCCGCTGTTTCGTTTTGAGGTCCTACTCACGGTTTTCGCCGTCCCTCATCATCGTGTATAATAGGAAGGTAGTGAGAGAGTAAGAGGGTGGTGGTAAGTAATTGACCTCCAGGGGGGTGGGTATGCCGAGCAATAGGTAAGCTGGTCTTACCTTAATCACATCCTATCACTCGAAAGCCTGCAGATATCTGCAGTCCCGCCAGGCCCGGTCAGATAGGCCCTGAAAGCCGGCCCCAGAAAAAGCCCAGGCCGGCCGCCCTAGACCCCATTCACCGTGGGAAAGAAACCACCGTCTGGTCACCGGGAAGGAATATCTCTTTTCCGCCGCTTAAACCAAACTACTACTTAACCGCACAATCACTCTTAAAACCCTTACCAACAATTCTCAAATCTTTCAAAATATTCAACCCTCGCCAAATCAAACGCTTGGTAATTTAGTTGCGAGGGTCAACCCTCTCGTTCAGATTTTGAGTGAGATCTTAGTTAAGAAATTGTCCAAAAAAAAGCCTAATAGCATCAAGCGCTATATGTCTTATAATATTATAACACCGTTTTATTTATTAGAACGTACTCTCTATTCTTTCCAGTGCTCTAAACCTCTATCTGCCCTACAGATAGATCTTAGGGCATTTACCACCCTCTACCCTCACCAGCAACAAAAAGTGGTTCGCCGAGCATTTTTCAATGCTCGACTACATCCACTCGTTCTCACCGGGGGGTTCGAACTCTCGTTGGTTGTCGATGCGGGTTGGCGCTGACCAGTTCCTTAGCCGTTAGACCATCGGAACTGGTCGATAATAACCCCTCCCCTTCGAATTTTAAGCGTGATCTTCCCTAGACAAAAAATTTAAAACAGAATCCGAATAACAATATCAAGCGCTGCAACTCCTATATTACTATTACATGATCCCAGCATCAAATTCCGTTTACTTTTCTTCCTCTCCACTCATTTATTTTATCCCTTCCTAATCCTTTCAACATATTGCTGGCGTGCAAACCGCGAATGAAGTCTGACAGTCGTTACGATACTTATGACCTATCGCCGGTTGCTACTAGCCGATCGCCTTTACTTCAGGCGGGGACCGCGGTCTTCAGCTCCGTGTCTTAGACAAGGCACGCTCGTATAAGGCTAGCGCTGCTGCCGGAAGTGCTTGAATACAAGAGAAGTGAGCTATGTCGTTGAAATCCCCATCCAGGATAGGATCAGAGAAATCCCCGCAAATTCAGCCCTCAGTTAAGATAAAAAACGATTAGCATAAATAATACGCATGGCCTTGCTACGAGAGGTAAATTGATTATATGGTATGCCATGGCGGGCTGCGGAGGAGCTCTTGGGTACTCTAATTGGTTCCCATTGGTCTGAGTGACCATTTCTATTACTGACAAATGCCATTAGTCTACGATCACCTGGCAGTAGTTATGAATAAGAGGGCGACTAGACTGGCAAATTCCGGTGGCGGGTGGAGCAGGGAGGCGGATTTTCGGATATTGGTCTAATGGACCAAAGGCGCGACTCCCGATGAGCTGGCCCAATTTAAGCCGTAACGTTAGAGGAAGAGACATATTTTGTAGGAAAGGGGGGCAAGTTGGAGGAACCGACATCTTGTGCAAGGGGTGGGACAAGGCTATAAGGGGGATTGAGGAAAGGCCAGATAGATTAGCGATATTTGTGGGTTTACTGTACATATATGGGATGTAGCGATAAGCCAACTCCCCTGCCACCGGCCGCCACGTTAGGTACGCTATGAGAGGAACTCCCGAGGCAAGGCCAGAGAGACAATTACCCAGGCTTGTTAACAATGTGAAACCAAAGGCCATTTGGATTTACCGCTCAATCTCCAAATTGAGAGGTAGTTAACTCTAGCATATTAACCAGCTTATTAACTGCAAAAATTGACCATCTCCGTATAGAATTCTAATCCCCGTCCCGAAACAAATTCCCTAAAAGTCCTAGTAGTGAACAAGAAGGGAATGAGAGGATCGATTCATCGTAAAATAGAACAGTAGCCCCGAGCGCGCCCGACTTTTTCCTCACAGACCGTAGTCATGCAATATCACTCGAACTCCCCAACCCGTGTTAGCCCCAAACCAACCACTTATCACTGCCCACTTTCGTAGCTTCCCTGAACTATCTCACCCCCCGAGCGCAGCCGCACCCCGCTATCCTAGATCTCGATAATCCGGATAAGTTATCTCGCTGTCCCGTCTGGGCCTCCGAGAGTTCCAAATTCGTTTATATCATACCAAAATCTGACCCGTTTTCCTAGATACGATACCCGTTGTACGGACGGATTCCTTGGATTTTGGCCGCCCGGGATGGTGGGGCACAACTGTACTTTTAGATCAGCGAGGACTTTCCTGACAAGATCCTGCCATACTAAACCTCCAGAAACCGAGAGCCAATTACTCTCCCCATCCGTACAGGCGTCCTCGCTTTCTTCCCGTTCCCAATTCCGCTTTTATTTTTCTACTTTTTCAGAGCCATTCAAGATTCCTTGCCACTCATATTAGATGCTTGCCCCCCGTTTCCCCCCGACATCCTCCCGCAAGGTTTCTCGCTCTCCATCATTTCCTCCGTCATGCCCCCTTCATACTCCGCTGACTTTCTTGCCCTTTCGCGTCATAGCCGGAGGCTTTCAATTCACCTTTCCTGTGTCTCTACGGCCTCTCTCAGTTCATGTTCACTACTATTACTTCGATTCGTCGTTATCATACTAATCATGAACCAAATCGTGTAAGAACGTGGTCTATCCCCCCTTTCCCGATAGACCCACCCTAGCCACCACACCCACTGCCCGTATACCTACTCAAGTTCTAGACTACCCCATACGAAAAGGAAAATACAACTCAGAAAGCAAAAAGACTAAAACACAAATCCAATCGCTTCCCGTCTATAACCGTTTCTAGCCCACCTATCGGAGAGAAAAAAACAATAAAACAAAACAAAGCTAAGCGCCACCTCCCGCTAAGACTCGTCATCAGTGTCAACCGGCTTTGGTGTACTGTATAAAAACACAATGTTAGTCTGTAGAACCGATTGATAGAGGTCCGAATACATGCACTCACCCCTTTGGACTATTCAACCACTCCAAGTACCTCAACCTTCTTCTAACCTCTCGCTCCTTCAACTGAGCACGGGTATACTTCTTTTTCTTCCCCTTCTTGACGCTCTTGAACTCCATTCCCTCGCCGTTGTTATCCTCAACGTCGGTATTAGCGGCGGAGCTAACGACGGAACTTGCAAGACTGACCGCGGAGCTGCCAGGACGAGAGCTAAGATCCAAAGGAAGCAATAGGTTCATATTACTGCCGTTACTAGTCTTCTTAACCATCCGCCCAGCTTCAATATGCCATTCCTCGTTAGAGAGTTGGGATACGAATTGCGCGTCGTGGGAGATCAAGCAGACACCTCCACGGAACTCCTTAATAGCCGTAGCCAACGCGCCTAAGGACTCCCGATCAAGATAATTCGTCGGCTCGTCAAGGATGAGAAGATGTGGCCTCGGCCACATGGCTGCTGCGATAACAACTTTGACTTTCTGACCGCCGGAAAGACCGCCAATTTCATTATTCATTGCGATCTCCTTGTCCAGCCCGACGTCCTCAAAGTGCTTCTCGATGGATGCCACATCCAACTCACGATACCCAAGACCCTCGCGCGCGCTCTCGGCATCATCGAAATCCTGGACCAGTTTCGAGAATCCATTTTCCACCAGCGTTTCGCGGCTGATCATTGTGTTGAACTTTGGCATTAGGTTGGCCCATTTAGTCTCATATTGGAAACTCTTCTTCCACTTTTGGCGACCGACGAGAGCTTCAATACGCCGCGGTCCCCGGCCGTCACCGAGGTCGATCGGTGTCTCTAGTTGTTTCCTGTCCGCTTCCGAGAGTAAACGGGTGTCTTTCATTGCAACTTCTTTGTCGGTCCCTGAGGAGTAGCGCCATTGGAGGTACTGTGATGGGGTCTTCTCGAGGTTCATTTGTACGTGGTGGAGAGACTGTTGCGCCATGTAACCAACTCGGAGATTGGGATGTTTCTCAACCCTTCCCTCTTGTGGAACCATTTCACCCGTAAGCAGTTTAACTAATGTCGATTTCCCGGCACCGTTGCCACCAATGATAGCAACACGAGACGAGAGGGACAGTGAAGCCGTGATATTGTAGAGGGATGGCTTAGTAGCAGTGGGGTATGTATAAGTAACATTGGTCATTTTGATAATGCTGCGAGTTGCTGACTTGACGCCCGTGAGGAGGCCGGGGGAGGGGAATTTGAACGAAACGCTGGAAGCATCAAGAGAGTAATACGCCTTGCCCTCCGGCCGCTTCCGCACAAATCTAACACGTATTAGTTCCCGTCTAGGCCAAGATTTAGAGAGAGACATACTCAGAAAGATTGCCCTTGTAATAAACAAGCTTCTTTTCCTCGTAATGGATAATATCAGTGCAAACCGCGTCCAGAAACTTTGAATCGTGCGAGACAATCAAACTGGTGATTTCCGTATGCGACTTGAGATAATTTTGCAGCCACTGAACATTGTTCACATCCAAATGATTGGTCGGCTCGTCCAACAACAAGACCTGAGCTCGCTTTAGCATAGCTTCAGCGAGACCCAATTTCATCTTCCACCCCCCCGAGAGCTGGCCAGTGTTCATTTCTGCTCGCTCGCCCTCGAAACCGACGCTCTTTAAAGTCTCGACAATTTCTTCCTCACTAATGCTCTTGTCGCCGTTTTCCTCGAGCGCAAGGCGGATGTACGCGACGATGCTCATATCACTCTCATCACGTTCTTTATGCTCGACGAAACAGGTCCTCAATTCGTCTTTACTAGGGAATCCTTCGAGCTTTCCCAGAGAAATAGAACGCATGAGTGTAGATTTCCCAGCGCCATTTCTTCCACAGAGACCGTATCGGTGGCCTTGGTAAAGCTTCAAATTTGTATGGGTTAGAAGCATCATCCCACCATAGGCAAGGGAGAAGTCCGCGTTGACGATTTCGACCTCATGTTTGTGCTCATCATCAACTTCCCCGATCCCGCTGCCGAATCGGTTGAGTGTCTCGTCCCTTGCCCATCGTTCAATTTCAGCCGCAACCCGCCTGGCATCGTTTTGGCTAATGAAATGCTCCAGATAAACTGTGGTACACCCAGGAATCCGTTTGAACTCGCGAGCCACAATACATTCACGGCCCATATCCGCGATATATCGCCTCACTCCATCCTGCTCCCAAAGCTTCTTCTTGTCGGCCCCGACAGCGACCCTTGCAATTAATTCCTTTTCAACTTCACCAACGGATATCCGCTCGGGAACGTCAGTCCTAGTGCCGACTCTCATAGCCTTGACCATTGTAGCATTCGCATCTCTAGCCAGCGAGCGAACAACTGGAAGCGCAGCGGTATCTTCGATTTTCTTCACGCCCGGTTGAAGGCGGGGAAGGAACTCCCTAGCCTCTACGGGGTCGTGAACCAACTTTGTAAGATTTTCAACAACGACAACAGTTTGACGAAGGACATCCTGGGAGGTTTGTGGTGATGAGAGCGACCGCTCGAGAAGGGGAGTTAGAAGAGATAAGACTGGTGAGGTGACGATTGCGATGAAAGTGGTTTGACTAGATAACGAGTTAGTCATTGCCAGACAACCAACAAATAGATCGCATACCTAAGATCGTGAATAGCTTTCTGCAAGGTCTCCTTGGACGGGTGGCTCATAGTTTTGATCAAAGTCGGAATATGTCTAGCGACATCATCGTTATTTAGCAACTTGCTCAAGCTTGTCATGGCCTTCACAGCAGCTCTCGAAACCTCGTTTTTGAGGTCATGCATTCCACTTTCGACCACCGGAATCAGAGCCTCTAATTCCCGGCCCATAACTTCCTTAAGGAACCCATCTCTCGTGACAGCCTTTTCCGCAACTTTTCCAATCAATTGTAATGCTGCCACTCTGCCCTGCCACTTGGAGCCAGAACCTCCGACATATACCATAAGTACCCGAACAAGACCGACAACTAAAGCTTCCTCCCTCAAAAGTCCGAACATTGCATCGATAGCATACTGTGAGGCCTCGCGAACAACAGCACCTTTATCGGCTAGCCCGTCTAAAACAATGGGCAGAGTCTCCTTCAACAACAAGACCTCCGTCACCGGGGATTTGGGGATAAAGCTTTCATATAGGGCTCCGTAGACGATCATAGCCGACTCACGTCGTGTACCCGACTTCTTATCCGCGGCCGCCTTAGCCAGCGGGGGAAACAGAGTGGGGAACGAATGGTGGACTGTGGTAGGGTCTGAGAGGATGGCGTTGCATAAGGCCAGGGCGGCATCGAGTGAGCCTTGAGATGAATCGGCGGAAAAGACAGCCGAGAGGTAGTCGGAAATGGCAGTGTCCGTGAGCGACATTTTTGGAAGTTGTTCGGTCAAAGAACTCGCAGCGTCTAAAACTCCTGGCATGAGAAACAATTCCCACGATAGCGGGATCGAGAATAAACGGCCTCTAGTATCGGTAGAGCAGAAGCGCAACGCAAATGCGAGAAGCGAGTCGAATGATTCCAAATAAAACAAAAAAAAACAAAGGCGGAGAAAGGGAAATCTAGTCTAAACCAGCGAAACGGGCCAAAAGTCTATGAACCGAGAATGAAAACGAGAGAAACAGGGAGAAAAGGATAACTTTTTGGAACAAGGAACTGAGTGGAGATGTGGAAAGAAGGAAAAACTAGCTCCACGAAGGGGAGAGTTGGGAAAGGTTAAGGTGGAGTGGAGATGGTGGTGAGAATCTGACAAGTAAGCCAGAGCTGAAGAGGGGCGACTCACTTTTTTTTTCTCTGTTGAAGGATTAGTCAGCTGTTGGGCCAAGGTGAACCACCATAAAAATTCGGGAGATCCAACTATCGAAGATCTCAATTGCACCACCTCACCAAGCCACAACAGGCTTAGAAGCGTAGGTTAACAAAATAACGAACACCAGTTAATGAGATCCAACCAGTTCAGCCTCTCCAGCTATACCTTGTATAGGAAACACTATTCCTTCTTAGGGCATTTTTCGTCCCGGATTGTGAATGCCAAGGGCCAGATTGCCGATGGTGGATCTAACGAGTTTTTACGGTGTGTAGGGTAGGCAATTCTAAAAGTTATGATGGCTCTTATCATTACTGCCACTGCCGGCACCACACCGGGTGAAAAAAAAAGGCTAAAATCAAATGGTCTATGATACTACCATAATATTATTAACTTAGACCAGAGAACTTCGCAGCATTACAAAAACTGAGGACAGCTACAGTCTTACCGGACCTAAGAAGTAACTGGGCAGTTCGTGAAAAAGGGTATTTGATGGACAGAAAGGGAAATCGTCAAAGTAGGGCACTGTAACAAAAAATTACTTGTTATTAATCCCTGTTTGTCCCCCGCCGGTTACGTCGCAGGTACAGTATCATACGGGGAGACTGTAGCCCCACCAATGTAAATTTCAAACCTTTCTATCTAGCCAACGATTTGAAATTTAGTGTCCTAACTCCTCGCATAGGCCTTAGCTCTCAGAGTCCCTATACTTGCTCTACCTCGTCTCCTTACTATGTAAAATCGAGAACCTGAAAGCATACACAGATGTTCCTCTCGACACAGATGCCCAGAGCTGGTGTGCACGAAGGAGCAGAATCCGGGTATAAAGGGGTGAAGGCTGTAAGACCACTCATCGACAGGATTCTAGGAGGACCTGATATAGCTAATTTTGCCAGTGTCTTCGTTATTGCTAGAAGTCAATGCGATTCTTGTCGAGGTGGTCGTGGTATGGCTCTCCTAGCATCCTACGCTATACTTCTTGGTTTTGGGTACGCCTTGGCCCTGGCGAGCACCGTATGTACAGTTCATGAGATGAGGGCAGTTTAGGGATCACGGTAGAGCGGGTGATGAGTGATGGGGTTGATGCATCTGATGTGTCATTTCTAACTACTATACTGGCGGACCATCATACCGCAATGTACTCGCACTGGTGCTGGACAGTAGCAGCAAACTAGGGCCCCTCAAAAAATATTTCTTCAACCCAATTCCCCATAGCCAATTTTCCTTCTTTTTGACATGAACTCTGCCTTTTCAACCAGGGAAAATTGGGTAGGTTGGGAGACCGACAAACAGACGACCTCTGAGAAGCAGTAATGGGCCACTAGCAAGAACAAGAAAGGGGAAAGACAAACGACCATGCAGTGAAGCAGAGGCAATACTCATACAGTACACAGAACACCCAGCAGTTCATCAACTTATCCCACAAAGCCCTGGCGACGCTCCCCGGATGCGTTGCTCTTGCCTGTGCCGCCTAACGAGAATGCCGATCTTACCCAAAAGCCACCTCGTGACTCGGTATTGGACCAACAGTTTCTTCAACTTCCTATACTCTCTACGCTCCTCACGTGTAAGCCCCTCTTCTTTTTTCTTACTCTTCAGTTCTTTTCCCCTCGCCTTCGTTCTCTCGCAGCTGTCGTTTAAGGCTTGCATAGCCAGCTCATGCTTTGTTAGAGCTACTTCCTGCACCGACCAAACCTCAGCCAGCAGGAGCGACACCCCGTCCTGCGACGACAGTGCCTCTTGCGGGAACGCTACGCTTTGCGGCGGATTTCGATCCCGATCACTCTCGAACCCCAATTCTCCTTCAGCTTTCTTGTAGCTTGAGCCACCTTCCCTCTTCTGCTCAGTGTTACCTCCTGAATCCCCTTCTGTAGCCTCCTCCCCATCCAGCGATGAGATATGCCCACCACCTCTAAAAGATGCAACCGGACTATGGACATATTCTGCGGTTTGCATCGAACCACAGTCACTCGAAAAAGTCCCGGCAAGGAAATTACTCAAACCGGGAGTGTGTGAAAAAAGGTTAAGAAACTGCACACGCCAGTCCTCGTCCAGTTGCTCCCCAATGGTTTTCGTGCTCTTAGAAGCTATTCCACTTTGCCCGGCCTCCGATTCTGCCAAAGACTCGGTGGAAGGAGATGCCTGTATAGCAACGTCTTTGGTGATAGTTCCCCCAGTAATCAAGTCTTGAGTACGAGCTTCATCCCTCTTAACCTCCTCTTGAGTGGTCGTGCAATTGAACTGCGGCATCCCATTCCCGGATTTTAGGTGTCCTTCACTTATTTCCCCATCAAGGGGTATGCTAACTACAGCGGGGGTCCTACCAAAGCCTCCAAGTATCTCCGTTACTTCAGAGGGTTGCAAAATTGGTTTATAGGCGGACGTAGTTGCCGCATCCAAGGGGTTATTTTGATGCCTGTCTTTGATAAACAAACGCGAGAAAAATGTCTCTGGCTCGTGCACCAAGTAGGATCCTGTCTCGGATACCGACTGCACAGACACGGGAGCCGAGGTGGCTTCGGATCTAGATTTTCTGGCGAAACGATCCCGCTTAAGGAGGTTGACGAATTCTCCTTTCGTCTTATTAGTATTCCGAACCTCTGGAGTCAAACTTTCAGAGTGGTCAATACGCCATGTCTCGACCGCCTTCGGGAAGGTTCCGGTGACTCCTTCTGGCTCTGATATTCCACCGATTGTGGAAGAATCAGTAACATCGACCATGACTGGATCCAAATAGTCTATACCTCCAAAGAAACCTCTCCATTCTTCCTCATCCTCTCTGGTGATCTTGTGACTGTCTCTCAAAATCCGTTGGGAGTCGGGATCGAGTGCCGGATCTGTCACGTGCCCCCCATCAAGTTGTTTGAAGCTTGGAGAGCCGCCAGTGCGAGCCACTACTAGGGATGGCACACCCTTCGGTTTCACTTCCTCCAAGCAGGAGATATCATTTCCGTCGGGATTCGCTGCGGCTCCAATCGCCGCCTCTCTCTCAGGGTTGTGCCTGATCCTTTCTGCTTCATCAGCGTCTTGCCAAGCTTTCTTCCAGCGTTCGGCAACTTCAATCCCAGCCGCCCACCCTCTTCCCCTCTGTTGCCATTCGCCCCTCATCACCCATCTGCACTTTCCCAGCAATTCTGCTGCACGGTCATCGTATTTCCCGCTAGCTACCAGTGAGCGCTTTCGTTCATCCAATGCGTCTTTAATTTCCTTTACACCAAGACTGCCAGAAGTCCGTAGCTTTTTCTTCAGCCGACTCCGCCAATGCACAATCCCAAGTTTATTTCGTAGGTGATACTCATCTAGGATGGCCTTCTTGTTCGCATCCATGAAATCACCCGATTTTACCCAGAGCTCCAACGGCGGAATATCCAGATCATGCGGCTTCCAAAGGATTTCATAAAGGAGGTCTCCGCTGTCGGTCCAGCGTTTGTGCGAGCATATCTTGATAACCTCGCCTCCGGCTAAGCCTATACCCCGTTGTATCAAACTTCTCATAGCGGGAGGGAGTTTGGAAGTGGCAAAGTTCTCGGCCCTACCCTTTTTCGGGGGCCCTAAACCTGGAGGTGGAAAGGAGATGATAGGCTTGACGACAAACTTGTTCCTTTCTGAATGGGTATCGACACTGCTACTACGGCTGTTGTTTTGCTCTCGAGGTTTGAACAGAATTTGTCGTCTGAGATCTTGTTGTAGTTCCCGGGTAATCTCCGCAGGATCTGAAACCGGGTTCTGTATCCTTGTGGCAGTGGCCCCGTCCATCTGGACGGAACCAGGGAGACGTTCTGGGGCGTAATTAAGCTTAAATAATTGGAGCCCCTTCCACGAACTCTGGCTTTGCTTCCAGTCAATAAGAGATTCCGGGAGATTCAGGGTACTAATGCTTTTGGGTGTAGAACCATCGTCCAGCGATATCGGGTCCGTATCCACACAGGTGACAGGATCCCCTAGCCTAAAGGGTGATTTCGTGATAAGAGTTGCCCCTGTCTGCTATGCAAGATTAGATGCTTGCATCCAGCCAACAGATATGCGCAATTACCATCAAAACATCCTCCACTGTCTCACCACTTTCAAGCCTCCTCCACTCTTCGGCCCATCGGGACGCACGGTCCATATGAGCCTTCATAATAACCTGAGCTTCCCGTTCTATTAACTCTTCCTGTTCGGCCACCCAAGCATTCTGCTCGCCGATGAAGTCCTCGTAGACCCTCATAGCCTCGGGCGAGTCTTTACGACGGGAATACAGAAGCTGGGCATGGGAAACCCGATGCAGATGTTCCTGATGCCTGATCTCCTCGGCATCCCAGAAATAGCCACACGGAAAAGGAGGCGGCGGGAGAAGAGCAAAGGTTTGCCAAGCGGAGGTATGTGCCATGGTGGAAGTGACTTCGATGTAGAAGGACAATACTCTATCTTGTGCACTCCCTCAGGGTGCCGGAAAACTCTACGACCCGAATACTCGATGAGAATGCCGAAGTAGAAAATATCCGCCGAAGACCTAGAAATGGCGAGATTGGTGCGCTGTGGGGGAAGGAGGGGGGAAGGAGGGGGGATATGAGATGGTAAAATGCGTGTCTGCATCCCATTCAAGTAGAGTACGCGTAGGAGCTTCAGCACGGCAGGAGGTGACGGAAAGTGATGAGTATCTTGTGGCCGTGTACTCTTCTACAATAAAGCCAGCAACACACCCCCGCAGAATACCCATCAATTCCTATCACCTACTGTACATTCAACCCATGTTTGCCCACGTAACATCTTTGTATCACGCCTATACTAGCGGTACTCACCTCGCAGTCGACCATTCGACTTGCCTTGTACACGTGCTCAACACCTTATCTTAAAGCTTTTGAATGACTTCATTAGAATCGACTCGAGAAACAGTCGGAGATGTATAACATTATTACGAGAAAACAATTAACACAACCATTACCTCTAGCACCTCTCCACTAGTACTACCCTAGTCTCTCTCTCTCTCTACAGCCTCGATATCCCCCTACCGTCGCATTCTTTGCTCTGCTGTGAATGGAATATGTTGTCCTGGGACAATTTCCTGTTTTCTCTAGAGGTCAGGGAGTTCTCCTACTGGGTAGAGGATCGATTAGTCTGATGAAAAGGTCTACTGCCCTGCAAATATTACCAGTCCTCCCGGGCAACCGCCAGCCAGTCCCGTCGGTAGCTGACCTAGTGCCTCGCATTGTGCCGCTGTTCTGAGCCGTTAAATGAGAGATCGTCAATCTATCAGTCACGGGTGGAGAGAGTGAATGCTGATCTGGATCCCGGATTACGGTGTTGGGATATAAGCTTCGGATGTCAGTGACCGGCGTGTGGCCCATATTCCCATCTGGGTCTTCGATCTAGCATACGCCGGTAAACGCAAAGAAGGCTCTGAACGGTGGATATCCAACATCTTGAGAGCTGCCTACCGTACTACCTCACTCGGCACTTAGGGTGTTCCCTATACCTTACTGCACTTCCGGATTCACTACCACACGGAGGCGGTGGTTTGTCGCGAACTTATTTGGCAACCCTTGAGCCCAAATATCTTCCCAGGTATCTGGTACGCTTTTGCGAAGAAAGGTGAACTAATATTGTTTCAAACACCGATAGGCCGGGGCAGTTCCAAAGCATTAATCTGGAAGGGCAAAGGGCTAACTAGAGGATGAAAAGGTATGATAACTCTGGGCACAGTAGCTTGGCCCAGTCACATCCCCTGCCAAAGGGTTTTCATTTACCAAAAGGGAAGCGGCTTCAAGACTCGCCCTTGACAAGACTACTATTTAACCAACAGCCAATGAGAGCCTAAGCAGAGAGAGAGTTGAGAGCTGCTGTTTTGTACGGTAATGAATGAAGAACTCTTCAGGCAGTCGAAAGGTTGATCTTGACTCGCCCTGGTCTACCCATTCTGCCTGAATACCCCCTTTGTTATAAAGGCCATTGTTTGCGGGATCCTGCGTCGAATCATATCTTATCCTTTCACTCAATTCTCTCGGAGCCGCAACCCTTCTCCCAAACCTCTTCTTTCCTCTTACACAAAAACAGACATTTCTTTGCCCTTTCAAGGAATTTCGGAGCATGTCCGCCATCATCAACGCTTCGATACAAGCCGCTCTACTGAGTGCGTTTTCAAACCTTCTCGCACAGTCCCTTCAGGCATACAAGTTAAATGTACCCCGCCCATTCCCACACCCACATCAGCCCGCACTCCACCAAGAGGAAAGAGATGGTGAAAGCTAATAAATGGATAAAACTCCTCTCTTGTCAGACGTCCCTATCTTTCGACTTCACACCAGCATACCAGTTCGCGCTCTACGCTCTCCTATCTACTCCCCCAAACTTTATCTGGCAGGAATGGCTGGAAGCGGCATTCCCCGCCAACGTTCCTGCTCCCGTCAACGGACAGGTAGAGGAGAAGAAGAACGGGGATACTGTCAGACCAACGCGCATGTCTAAATCGAATACCCTTAGGAAGTTTCTTCTTGACCAACTCCTTGGCGGACCGGTTAACACTGCACTGTTTCTTGCAGCTATGGCGGGATTCCGCGGCTTGCCAATGGAGGGCGTGGTTCAGTATGTGAGAGCAGTAAGCCCCCCCTCACTCCTTTTCAGTGAAGGCGGAGCGGTCTGCATGGCCTAGATAAGTAACGGAGGTGTTTTTAGGAATTCATTCCTCTATCGCTAGCATCCTACAAGCTCTGGCCCTTCGTCTCGATAATCGCCTTCGTATTCGTCCCTGTAGAACGACGGCTACTATTCGGGGGTTTAGTTGCCTTGGGCTGGAATATCTACCTGAGCCTCTTGATGGGGGCGTGATTCCATTTCACTCCTCCCACATACAATAGCTCCCTCTTGTCTCATTTTTGCTCGGCCCCTACTCGCTGTACTGTTTCATTCCCTCATTCACCTTTTCTCGAAATAAAATTATGACTTGACGAATCAAACCAAATCAAATTTAGCCAGGAGCGCCTCAATCGTTTTGTAGTGGAGGACGCGGGTGCATGTGGCTTTCTTTGGGGATGTGTGGGGGACTGAAAGCCTCTACCACATCGGTAGTCCGGCCAGAGTTGCCATGCAGCCAGAACTCGAATAATTGAACCTCAAATTGGGGCGTCCAAGGCTCTCTTTTAAGTAGGAGTGCTAGGCCTTACCGACCGAGGCAACTCCAGCGTCCCAGCGCTGGGTTCAATTGTTCGAGTTCTTATAGTGCTTCATCGCTCGAGATTCTTACACTGTGCTCCAGCATCTACAAGACTGATAGCAAGGCGCGGAGCAAGCTAGCTTGAGTTTAAGATACCAGTAGAACCATAAATAGTCTAATTAGAGTTAGCTACTGCACTTATACCAGAAACCGTTAAAGGTGTACTGTCACTCGGCAAAAGTCTTCGTGATACGGGATTCACCTTTGCCGGTAGAACGGGCCCCGCCGCACACACGGACCCCAATTGCGCAATACCCCCCCTTAGGCCATGGCAATCTCCGTCAAAGACTTTTGCCGAGTGACAGTAGATACATATGTCATGATTTCACAATAATATCCGGTAGCAACAATCTAGGGTAACTACGAATATACTACGACAGAGTACGGGGCACGGGACTCGTAGGGCTTGCCTTCGTTCTAGATGAAAGCGTGAATACGGGATTCATGATCTTGTAATATCAGTCATCTAATTTCTCCTTAAGGATTACCATTACTCGAGGGTAATTTATCTAATACAACCGCTTCTACCACCCTACTCGACCCCAGGGCCAGAGCGGAGCCATAAACCCAAGAATCCACTGTTCAACATCGTGATTTCTTATTCGTCTTTAGACTCCCGGTTTCAAAGTTGGAAAGAGAGAACCCATCGACCCCCGTAAAAACTGGCTACGAGGTTGGAGTCAGGGTCTGTTGTACTCGAGTATCTCCCACTCTACTGGTCTCAACTGAGGAATCCTTTCGCCGTGTTTTCCCCCTAATCCAAAGGGGGAAATTCTAGACGTCCCTGCATCCTACTCCAGTCTTTACCGCAGGGTATTCCTCGTCATGCCATCCTCCTATAGTGCAAAGAGGGCTTTTCGACCTCGATGCCACAACACCACTATTAGTATAGTAGTACAGTACCTCAGCACCCGTTGTTTTACCTTTGTACTGTTTGTTCGGGACAATGCCTAGTTGTCGTTTTAGGAGTGGTTTTTAAAAATCGCAGTACCGCACCGGTGTTTTTATGATAGCCTTCATCCATCCCGGGTTCCATGCACTCCCATTTCCTAAGTGACGCTCTTAGTCGGCAGACACTAGGCTTATAATAGCATCGATTCGGTGCTCTGACTGTCAGCTCACCAATGGAAACTATAGCACCATGGAGAAAGCAACAGTTCCTCAGATGGCCCTACTTACGCTTTAACGGGTAGGGATCTGAGTGCTTGAAAACGTACTCTTACAAAGGAATCGATTACCGCTAGAGGTGGTCTCCAACTTATCACCCTACCGACAATGCCATAAGCCACTAGTGGCGATTGTTGTGTCGATTATCAAGCTCACTTTGGCCCTTCGTTTTATGTATACCCCCCACAATTGCCAGTAATGATACACGTTCCATGCCGTCTTGTAATGGCTTAATCTGCAGGCTGCTCTAAGTTACCTGCTAAGTTGGCAAGACACTCGTCCTCCCCCTACACGACGATTATAACGTCAAGCTTGATTCGAATTTGGCTCATCTCGTGCCTCACTGCCTAGGACGAAGTACTCGTACAGCGAAGGAAGCTACGCTTAAGACCTTATCACTTTGTCTTTACATACTATGGTTAGCTCTTATCACTGCTAGTAATGTACTGTGCCATAGTACTTCTGCCCTATATCTATCTATTTATCTATGACACTTGACCGTGGATCATGCACTCATGTCCCCTCACTCGTATTTTCCCGCTAGCTTTGCCCGTTTAAGCATTTTGAGATCTAAGAAATCTCTACAGTATATACCTATCACCGCTTCTCCGGGCTTTTTTTTCATTATTTTTCAACCCATATTTTGGTCCTTTGGCTCTTCGTCCAATCACTAAACTTCCTGGAGTACGGGCGATATTCTGTTAGCACATTGCGGAGCTGTATGCTTAAGCTTTCTCTCTTTTCTTCTCTCCCTTGTTAGGTAGCTGTGCGAGGAAGGTGCTGGTCCTTTCGGTCAGATTCACCGTGCTCGCAGTGTTACACCGGGGTTTGTATGGATGCATTAATGATGTATATCAGCTTTTTTGACGAGATTTCACTGGGAAGGGAGGTATTACCGGTACGTCGTGGTGGAAGGATGGAGGGTAGATTACGAGTGCAGTAGTAAGATTCGCTCCCTGTTTACTCATGGCAAGGAGTTGGTAATACGCGACAGTAAAGTAAGCAGGCGATAGCATCCTGATTTTTTCTTCTATGGATATGGTAGGTATGATAAGAGCGCTGGTTTGATAGCTTTATAGTACAAAAGTAGGACAAAATTGGATTGGCCTAGCCCGGCCCAAGCCGACTGAGCTGGATGGAGTGAGAGTTTTTGACCTTAGCTGAGAGGGTAGGAGGGGAAATGAGAATGAAAACGGGAAAAGTGGGAAGATGAGTAGGGAGAAAAATGGGAAATTATCGTGCAAGAATCAAATCATCACCAAAGCTTTCCCTTCTTCCTGCTCGCAGTTTTGGAAGGCTTGCTTCTCTTTAGGTCCTTTTTTCTCGTTTTGGGCGTTCTGGACTTCCTGGACCAACCGCCAAACAGTTTCTTCCACCATGATGTGCTATTCTTCTTCTTGCTCTTGGGCTTCTTCGGCTTCTTCGGCTTCTTCGGCTTCTTGGTCTTCTTCCGCTTTAGCGTCTTGGTCCTGGCCCTTCTCCTTCTCCTCCTCCTCCTTCTTCTCTTCTGTGACTTTGTCAATGTCTTTGGTATTTTCTGCTTTTTGCCGGACTTGTTCTTACCGGAGGTACCGAGACTCCAACCTTTCTGTTTGGTTGTAGAGACGGCATTTGGATCCTTCTTTCTCCCGCGAGGTCTCCACCCGGTCTTCTTTTTTGGAGTGATGGCATTTGGATCCTTATTCTTCCCGAAAAGACTCCACCTGTTCTTCTTTTTTGGAGTGACGGCATTTGGATCCTTATTCTTCCCGAAAAGACTCCACCTATTCTTCTTTGGAGTGACGGCATTCGGATCCTTATTCTTATTCCCCAAAAGGCTCCACCCGCTCTCCTTTTTCGGGGTGACGGCATCCGGATCCTTATTCTTGCCACTTAACTTATCCCAGAAGCTTCTACCTTTCCCAGATTTGTTTTTCGTTGGTTTCTCTCCAGTTTCCTCAGGATTGGATGTCATTTCTTCAGCTGCTGCACCGTCCTTGAGTGTGTCTTCACCGGCCCCTACTCCCTCCTCCGGGGCGGGACTCCTTTCCGAGCTCGATTCCTTTTCCGTAGAGCGGAGATCATCTCCAAGAGTTTCACTGTCCGTACCTAGTCCCTTCTCCTCCCCGCTAGAGCCCTTGGTTTTACTAGGTCTTTTTTTGCTCCCCGTGCCAGGAGACTTGTCTTTTATTTGAGGATCAGAACTAGCCCCTTCCCCTCCAGTCTCGGCTGTGGTGTCTAGGCCGCTCGTGCCGGAACTTCCTCCTAGCGCCTTGGATTTCGCTGATTTGGACGCATGTTTCTCGTGCAAGGGTTCATCACCTACGACTGACCCAGAATCAGTTGCCGATGCCTCCGCGAGGTCATCTGACTCTGTTAATTTGGATTTAGTCCCAGAGACTGGAGTTCCTTCATCGGAACCCTCGTTAGCGGGGGGTTTCTTAGATCTGGATTTCCGGCTAGATTCACTAGCGTGTTTGGGAGGGCTTGCAGTGTCTGAATCGGGATCGCTATCCTCGGACCCAGACACTACTGGCTTCGTAGGGGAATCTTCGCTCGTGGCTATATCGCCTTCAGGATTTACATCACCGGTTGCTGTGGAGGACCCGCCTTTTCTTTTCGATGAAGTTTTGGCCACTTCTGGATCACCCCCGAGATCCTCTGAGCTTGATTCGCTCTTAGTCGATTGGGTGACAGGATCTATGTTACCGGTATCCGCTAGCAGCAGTGACCTAAGACCGAGCGCGCGAGGTAGGCTAACAGAGTAAGCATCCTTCTTAGCTAGGGTATAAAAGAGGTGAATTACAAGCATCTTTTCTCGGAGTGGCCATGGGCGTCGATATCACTACTGTATGGGTTTGAAAGTTGGGCCTCATCAGATGTGTGAACCACTCGACCTGCAGCCAAGGTCGACGAGAGGACTGCTAATAACGTCCAGTGCCGTAGCTGGAGTATGTGCATCTCCAATTAAGTGCCTGTATATTCGTTAGAAAAGTTCAATGGTGAGCGAGATGTATACTCACTATAGTACATAGGGGCCTAGTAACTGGCTTAACGAAGGAAGGGACAAAACGATGTAAAGGATACCAGTATCCTATGATTTGACATGAAGTTATCTAGAACTTAGAAGAGCAGCCTGTCCTGACGGCTGTTGTGGTTCTATGGGCCGTGGGGTTACTTCAGTATATAAGCCTACTCGATGAACCGGGCCACCGAAGTAGTAGTCCTTGCTAAATACCCCCGGTGGGATAGACATTACTGGGGGTGATCTTGTTGATGCTTCCAGCGGTAGTGCAAGTAGTCCTACCAGCCTTACACGGCCACGGAACCGGTGACATAATAAGATACAATGCTCTCACTTCATCAATTTCGACTTGTGTAAGTGCGTACCAAAAGTATTTTTATTTCCCTTGCCAGATTCTCCCTGCAATTTCCGGCCAACAGGTCGATTTATGCACAGTTGTGCACAATTCCATGGGAGGTGTCTTCTAATACAATACTATACAGCACCGCAACCAAAATATTTCCCTTGGCTTACTTCCCTGCAAGAGCGGAATTATCAATAACCAAGCCTGGTTCTAGTTATACCGGTAGGGCAGACTAGAAGCTGAACCCCAAGACCATTTATTTCCGACGGGGGTCCTGGTTTAGGGTGTGTATGATTTTCTGTGAGAACCGGTGTGGGGGATGTTTCCGGTATCATTCCGGCGGCCCGGTCACGGCATTCCCATGCACTGCACGCAGAAATCATTATTTCGGCCGCCACCCATGACCGGAGTGGCGGAAATAGAAATATTGTCATACGGTATGTAGTTAATGCCTCCCCGGAGTGAATGATTAGAATTATTAGCGGACAAAGAGATCCCGGAGCTAGTTCCGGGATCTCTTTGTCCGCTAATTAAACTGTCAAGGGGTAGCTAGGAAGCAGTGCCAGAAACGATAGTGGAAAGTGTGTAACCCTCCTAGCCATAGAATGGCTTGCGTGTGTGTGTAAATGTTCAATTGCGAGTATCGTGGCTCTTAATCTCGAAAGAGTCCAGTCGGCTTACACGCTGCCCTGCTCTAGCGCCATTTCCAGTTTGACCAAATAATGCGGCATGAATTTTTTCTGATTGCAAAGTAAAGTTAACCATGCCCCGGCTGCCTTTAACCCAGAATTTGCCAGTCGGTTGGCATTCAACCCTCTATTCTCTACCGTACAACCCCTCGAGTAAACACGATGTTCCGTCTACCTTCCCTTATTGCCCGTCGTCCCTTCACAGTACGTCCCAGAAGCCGCCTCTCTGGTAGCTCCACCTGACACCTGGACCGCAATTTTACTGTTAGCCAGGTGAGCTTTGTATTTGAGTTTGACAGCTGGCGTAAGTACACTAACTAGGACGGGGGGTTAGCAGAGAAAAATACCAACGACGTAGATGTCAAGAGCGTTAGCGAGCCTCCTCGAGAGGAAATTAAGACCGTTTTTGAGTTTCCTCCGAGGGAAACGAAGGACGGTTTTAAATTTCCTGCTCTAGACACTATACCTGGGAAAATCCTAAAATTGGAACTAGTGATTTCTGATATCCAACGACGGAAACAAGTGCTAACTGACTAATAGGACATAGCATGCACTAATGTCGAGATGAAAGCGTTGAGAAAGACTGTCGATTGGCAAGAGGTTTGATGGGTTGGAGACACGGTTACGCTGGGTCATAGGTTTTGGAGTTGGCATGGTTGGACTCACCATTTTCGGTGTATGTTCCCCCGCAGGTTTCAACTAATATTTTCTGTTCAAGAATACTAAAGTGTTGGGCAGTTGATGCTTAAGACTTTATACTATGACAAGATCGCGAAAGAGGAAATTGTTACAGCCGTTAAGGACATGATGGAAACTTCTTCCTCGATAACTCAGCACAATGGCGGTGACGGTCTGGGTTCCCCGATCATAGCTCCATGATTTTAGAAAACCCGAACGGACTTAGGCATGGGTTGTAACTTGCGCCGTGGGGGGGACAACGAGCGTGTCGGGAGTAGTGAATGGCGAGGGGCGAGGCATCACATTTAGAGCACCGTGCGGCGGTCTATTATCCACAATCGGGAGAGATCTGATCTGATCGGCAAGGGAGATGCACGCGCGGTACTACTCGAGGACTAGGAGCACTGTGCGTCTATCGGTATCGGGTGATCTGAGCATGGGATGTTATTATGATACTATAGTGCCAAGGTGCGGCCTCAACTGAAACGGAAGTCAAGCTCAACAACCGTTTTGAAAATCTTGCCAGCAGAGTAGAGATGAAGCGTAGAGCCATATATAAAATTTCGCGATATGATACTGTACCATTGTTAAAAGTCGGGCTGTCTAAATGCGCGCTGGTACAGTACTCGTAGCTGGTGCCTAACTTAACCTCCACGCAGTGCTTTGCTGGAACCGCGTTGTTGGTGCTTTGACGTCATTGGCTAGCCCCTTACCCTAACAGTATTCTGAGCAGGAGTTCCACGCTAATCTTTTTGTGTAAAATTGCTTTCAAACGAGCACAACCCTACACCATAGGATACTGTACGACGGACACGACGAACTTGAACCCAAAGGGCTTTCTTATTCTTGTTTCTATTCTCCTTCCTCTTCCTCTCCCCTCCTCTCCTTCTTCCCTTCCTCCCCCTGTCCATCCACCAACCAAACTCCCTTATATATATTTTCTTTCCCACGTTACCCCTCCACACACGACAAACGTTGCAGCTACCTTCCGCCACCCAGACCAAAAATGGAGATCGACTCTCCCATCCCAACACAAAATAGATACCCACGACTTCGTTTGGATCAAATGGAGTCCCCTCCCTCATCTCCCTCCTCCTCGGCTAGTTCGTCAACGGCTAAAGCATCTTCACCCCCTCCATCTCCCTCGGAAGGCGATGAAGGTTCGTTCCTCTTCCGCCTCTTACCCTAGAATTTGACCCCCGAATCCGCTAACAATCCTCGACTATAGACTCCGACTCAGATGATTCTCTAGACCTCCTAGACACCCTGAAATCGGAAAATATAGAAGACATTCCGTGCAGCCAAAACCCCGCTCGACGTTACTATGGTCCGAGAAAGCGCCCGAGGAAAGCGGGATCGCCCGCTCGTCCCCACCACGGCTCCTCGGCTAAAAAAGAGAAGGGGCCGGAAGGGGAGGATGAGCCACCGTCTACGCAAGGTCCACCTAAAAAGAAGAAGAGGGGGAGGAAGGCGAATGGCGAAGGAGGCGAAAATGGGGAGTTGGAGGTGGAGGCTGCGTTGCGGAAGCCCAGCGATTGGGAGGGGGAGAAGAAGTGGTGGCGCATGACATATTCCGAGGATGACGAGTTCGACGAGAAGGAGGAGGAGCTGGAGGAGTTTGAGAATAGGGGGAGAGAGAGAAGAGAGAGGGAATGGGTAGAGAAGAGGGAGAGGGAGAGGGAGCAGGAGAAAGGAGAGAGGGAGAAGTCAAATGGTGGGGGCAAAGGGGAGGAGAAGAAGGACAAGGAGGAGGGAAGGGGGGAAAGTAGAACTGGAAGGGGGGAGGTAGAACTGGAGGGAGAGGATACAGAACTGGGAGGGGTGATATTAGAGCTGGAAGGAGAGGAGATAGTGGAGTTGAAAGAAGAGGAGGAGAGTGGAGAGAACGTCAATGAGGCTGAGAATCCCGACAAGTTCGACAACCTCAAAAAACGCAATACCCCCGAAGACGCTCCCTATCGCCCGTTATACCAATGCACCAGCCGATGATTTCTTCCACCATCCTTCAGGGCAGAATTGCGACACAATATTAGTCTCTTAGCTTGCAACAAATGTCAACAATTCTTGTTTTTTTTTCCAAAAAATTATTAAGTAGCTAATTGTTCCGAGCCGATGACCCTGTTTTTCTTTTTCCCCATACCACCCAAGTTCGGTGCGAGTTGTTTTCGCGAATAGTGTGTAGGCGGGGTTGGGAAGACGCGTTTGGTGCTTTGCGTGCTTCACGCGGCGCGCGGCGCGCGTCGGGATTCGCATGACACAGTACTGTACTCGCCACCGTGCGATATAGTTTAGTATGATAGACTATTTTCACTTTGCTTAGAATTTATGTGCTATAGCCTAGTCTATATTCGACTGTCATTTACTGCACAGTGAGCTCATCTCATCGGTTTATTTGCAAATGGGGTGCTTTCCTCCGCCAGACAATTCATAAGCTAATTTTTGCCCTTTGTAACTCTTGAGGCTCTTTTGTTACATTCGTATTTTTGTTCCGATCCCATGAATGAGGCTCCGGTTCCGTGAGCACGTGTCGAACTTATCACCGGGCCAGTGCGGCGCTGCACCGCGCCATGGTAATCAATCCCGAGCACCCCCAGCGAGGTCGAGCCAACTTCTAATTGAATTGCCCCATACTCGAGCACAGTGCGATCCCACCCTTCCACGCACTTTTTTTTTTCTTTTTTTTTTATAAGGCAAGGAAAACCCTAACCCCAATCACTCGCGCTCCCACGCTCCTGCGTTTCTCACTATCTATTTGTCCGCGCACACAACCGCCCACCGCGTAGCCTCCCCGGCGTGCCAACCTCATATCTTCTCCCATCCACTCATCTACTCGGGTAACTTACCCGTTCATGCACTGTCTACTTAGGTTTTGCCCTGGCGTAGACCTCACGCTTTTTTTTTTTTTTTTTTTTTTTTTTTTTTTTATATCATATACTATTGTTTTACTACTCCCGAGGTACAAAAGACAGCATGCATCATCAGATATGGCCAACAAAAACCTCAAACGATCCAACCTGGCGCCAGCGGAAAAAGCCATCATCCCAAGACCCTCTGGTATGGGCCCAACCGCACGATCTCGCAGACAAGAGAGAAAAACAACATCGGCTGGCCGAAGCGGACGACAAAGTAAATCCCCAAAACCCTACAAGCAGGAAACAACAGGAAAACCGCTTGCCATAAACTCCTACCCCCTGACAAAAAGAACACTACCCGCGCAGCGAAACAAGGAGTGAAACGTTTAATCCAATACAAATGAAAGGAAAGACAAACAAGAACAACCCATGAGAAAGAAAACCCAACCGAGACATAGAGTAAACACAACACTAACGATCTCAGAAAGGGGCCGGCCATCACCCTATTTGAACCAGGGGCAATCATAACACGAAAGAAACCGGAAAACAATTACATCGTACCAAGGCTGAAAGTCGTCCACGGAGGCAGTGCAATACCATGAACAGTCGTACCCAAGGAATGCGGCCAAGGGCAGCCTCGGGGGGCGAGTGGAGCCACCAGGCAGAGAGGATGCCAGCCGAAAGAATGATCCAAGCCGACCGTGTAAGCGAGGGCGAGGGAAAAACAAGGGGGTGGCTGTAACCGGACCACGGGATGAGACGATGGGACGAGGAGAGGGGGTGGAAGGCAAACAACTCGCTAGAAACAGCCGACAAACAGGCCATGCTCGAGAGATTTCGGACCGAGAGAACGATTGCGAGTACCGCGAAGTTACTGACCGAAGCTTTCCCCAGCGAGGGACAAGCCATAGAACCAAGGGCGTACTCTCACCAAGGTCCGGACACCGTAACGCCGACCGTAAACGTAGAAAGAAGTAAAGCCGACCGGGGCAGCCGCCAAGCGAGGCTTGCGACCATGGGACGAGGGGGTGGGCGAGAAGAGCCTTCAAACAACTTCTAGGACAACGCTTTCTCAAGGCGAGGCCATAATAAAAGAGGGAGAAGGTAGTGTCGTCACCCTCCTAGGCAACGAGGCCATCAAAGGAGAGGAGAGGGAGGGGGTGGAGTTGACGATGATTTCTCATGGTGTTGAGATTTCAACCGCCGGAGGTGTAGAGGAGATCGTTCGTGGCGTAGACCTCACGCGGTCTGGCACTTTATATATGTCTGTCTGCCACTCGGCGAACTCCCACCGGGTCCGGTCCAGTTACGTTACGGGGTCACGGTAAACGGGGTGAACTAAATTTTAAGACCGGAGCCGAGTGGGTATCCGGTGGGGTTGTGATGTATTGTATAAACATTTGTTCGGTGGATTTAGTGGGAGGGGAAGGGGGGTCCTAACTATGGGTTGTTTGAGGGGTAAGGGGGGTTCTAGCCTACGGCTCACTCTATCTTCTAATCGATCTCATGCGAAAAAAAGGGAAGGGAAAGGGGAAGAGAGAAAGGAGGAAAGAAAGCAAGAAAAGAAGGAAGAGATACATAATGGAAAAACTAGTCGCAAATTACGCATGTCTACACTGGCCCACATACACAGAGAGAAATGATATGAAAAGAGGTTTTTGGAAAAGAAAAAAAAGATCGTTTTACAAATGTTCCGGTGAAGAATTATCGGAACGAAGCAGTAGCAATCACCAACGCCTATTCTCACCGTACAGCCATAAAACAGGTTGTGAGGAGGAGTGCAAGTACTAATCTAAAATCCTCAGGAAGTATTTTCCAAGCGGCGGATCTAAACATCATTTTGTCGCCATCCTTGTCCAGCATTGGGAAGCTGGGTGCTCCACCAACGTCATTTGCTGCGATTGTGATACGATCCGGGAGTGTGACGTTTGCGGGAACTTTGATTCCTAGGGATGACACCAGACCTGTAGCGCATTCCCTTGTCAGCAGTGGTCAGAAGTAGAGGGCTGAAGGAGATTGCCAACCATCGGCATAAGGAAACTCAATAAATCCCTTCTTCGAGCAAACTTGGTATCCAAAGACCACAGCTTGCTGGATAGCGACTCGGTCGAACGCGCACTTCTCAACATTAGCCTTTCCGTCCTCGCTGACCGGCTGGGAGAAATATGTGGCATACCTCCCTAAGCCCACATTCCGACATAGCCTTCACCCAGGTCTTGTGAGTGCACGCGCAGCGAGTGAGTTTTGCCTGATCTGCTTCGATCCAGGTTCCTACGCCGACGCCGGCTTGCTCGAATTTATTGTAGATTTTCACGCACTGTTTCGGCGAATATTAACTTGAGCAGATCACCTCTCTAGGGGGCTATTCTCTAGGGTGGGTTACCTCTGGGTGCACGTCTCCTCTGTATCGTTGGTCACTGAACCACCCGGCGAGACTTGGGTTGTTGTAGCAGTCTGCTAGGCAAGATGGGCCGTTGAGCTCTTTTGTGAGAGGATCAACGCCCACGTGTGCGGGAGGGGGAACCGGAGTTGCCGAAGCGGTATGCGTTGTAGTAGTTGTGGGTGTTGAAGTAAGTTGTGTCGTCATGGTGGTGGTGGTCACTTGTACACTTATTGTGGTCGTTGGCGTTGGTGTTATAGTGACAGTGTGAGTTGTAGTATTGGTCACAGTTTTGGTCTCCATAACTGTAAGTCCGCAGGTAGTTACCGTCCATGTCGCTGTGATAGTGTGTGTGCTCGTGGCGTTTAGTTGATATACTGCGCTGGTGAGCGGTTTTTTCATCATGGTTGTGGATGTCCTCATCGGGATGGGTTTTCTATGCCTGGGGTTGGTATATGGTGTTGGGTGGTGGCTTGTCAATGATACATTCTTGCCCGTGTAAATATAGCTGCGCTCTAGTGAATTCCAGGACAATTGCCGACGGATCGTTCCTTCCAGATTTTTTACGATATCTATACGATCTTAGCACAATCCTGTCTAACACAGAATGGAATTCTAAAATACCTTTGATATCCTTCCTTGGAGCCCCGGCTGCCACACAAGTCATTGCCCCCCACTTGAGAGAGTCCAAACTGTAATATGTTAGCTTCAAATCCCCCATAAATCGAAGATCCCGATTCTTACATCTCCTTCGGCCTGCACTATAAAAACCAATCAGTTCAAAATTCCACCACCACCAAAACAAAAATCCCCTGGAAAAAACTCACATTCGAATATATGCACTCCCCAATACTCGCCAACGCCTCCGAATCCCCGCAAAAACAACTCGCAACCCTCCTCTCCCTAAAGAAATCCCTGACATTGAAAGTGTTATCACTGTAATGCTTTGGCGTACACTGCTAACCCCCATCAATTAGTCCAACCTTCCCTCTCCAACCAAAAACAAACCAGGAAAAACCAAGGTAGACAAACTCTAGGATATTCCAAAACCCCCCACTCCCTCAAGCACTCCACTAAGCACCCAGGTGCATTCTTATAATGCGCCTCGTCAAGAGCTTTGCCTTCAATGGCAACCACCACCAGGGCGTTGATGACAAAAGTGAGTTGGGTAAGGGCTCGGATGAGGGACCATTGCTGCATTGCTAATTGGAGCGGAGATTAGAAGCGAAAGTGAAAAAGTGAATATGTAACACAAAGAAAAAAGGAAAGGAAGGAAGGAAATATAGAAGGAAGTATCACCCCCGTAAAGAGATCGGGATGTAGCGTTTAAAGAGAGCTCCTAAGTTAGGGTATTGAAATTATATATGGGTTGGAAGTTGCCGGCGATGGTCGATTAGAGGCAGTAGGAGGGGTTACATTGATTTATGTTTTTTATTCGAGAAGGGGTGGGATGGTGTGGCTTTGCTGCTCCGGTGATGGGTGTGATGATCTGTGTACCGGGGCTTGGGGAGTAAGAACCCCTCTGCTATGGGAGGGTGCTTTCCGGAGATCTGGGTTTGGGATTGTTCTGATATCCGCTGTGCTGTGCTGTGCTGTGCTGGTAAGGACTAGAGGAAGTTTTGTGTCCCGATAGAATCACATATTATTCTCCTAACACATCCCCAGAAGACCAAGTCACGACGTCCACACTTCGAGAAGTGTTTCGAAGCATAACCGCCTTCCACTCATCTATTTCATACTGAGTATGATATTTTCCCACAATCTCCCGCTAGCACCGTCTCTCGACACCCCATAACCCACCGGTAAAAACCAGAAGGTACCATAACATCCTCCCCTGTCTCGTCACCCGCTTCCGACAAACCCCAACCGAACCCAGGAGCTGAAACCTCGCCAAACAATCCTCCAATCCAGCATAAGCCATCTCACAAGCCGGCCTAACTCTTAAAGCTATTTTGGCACTCTCGCTTCCGGGGCAGTAAAGATTTGTGTGCGTAAGGTGGGAACACAGAAATAACGGGCTTTTTTCTCCCTTGTTTCTTCTTCTGAGAGCACCGGAGGCGGTGGTGGGTCGGTGGAGTGGGTACTAAGTTAGGTTGTTAGGTAGGTGGTTACAGTAGGGTGCTATGGACAAGTTGCCAACAGAGATTTGGCGGCGGCGGTTTGCAGCACAGTACTGTACTAGTGAGACTCTTGATTTCTGCTCAGGCGATATGATGGGCACTATTAGGAGGCGTTTGAGGGTAGATGTCGTAACTGCATTAAGTAGATATTGTATTATACGAGCACAAGTAGATAAGAGCCTTTTCAAAGTAATTTCCCTACAAGCACTGTGTGGGATTCACGAAGTTACCCAGAGACATCTTGGCGGTAGATCACTTCCAAAACCCTAACCCACCATCATTCCTACAACTACAAGGAATACTAATCAAGGTAATCAAACTACCTACCGGTATTATGCTTGCGGACACTTTCTTCCAGCGCCTAGTAATACCGTAACTTATACGAAGCCAAACAGGCTAGATCAACATCTGATTGGGGTCGACATATTTCTACTGTGGGCTGCTCTTGTACTACGTAGAGCATCATAGAAACTCACTCTTTAGGGGCGCCAGTCACTAACTGCCTAGGCGTATAACATCCTCTTAAATGCCACTATCACAAAAAATTACTACACGAACAGGACGCATATTAAGGGCGTCACTCCTTGCTTCTCCACCTCACGCCTCGTTTAGAGAAACACTCGCACAGTGCGTCTCCACATACTCGACCCTAGGAGGGCTAAATGTGGGGCCTAAAAAGATCTTGGTTGGAGATTACTCTGGTGCTACTATAGCAAATAGCGATTATGTTCTCGGATGAGTGAATGCACGCGAGCCTACTTTATATCTCATCATCGCAAGTGCACGAACACCACAAGTGACTTATTTCTAATAGCGGAGATTCGTCAGAAATACTAATCATACCACGAAACCCACTAACGCAACCTAAATTTTAATACGATAGGAGAAGAAAAGAAAAGCGAACACTCTCGATAACTATATAACTTGACCACCCAACATTTGATGCATATGAAGAGAAAGAATTATATCACTTAAACCGTAGCCCCACCATACTTTGCAAAGATCCTGTCCGACGCGACAAGGTCAGTGTTCAGGGCCTCCTCGTGAGCCTTCGATCGGATCTTGAATTCGATCGGGAATTTGAAGGGTGTGGTGGTTAGCCCGTCCATGAATGCTGTGCGCACGTCTGTGTCCAGAGGAACCGGCTTCCCTGTCTTGGGATCTGTAGGGACCTTCATGTCGAATGCCCAGACGAGTTTGGCAAAGAGGACGAACTGTGCCACATCAGCATTACAATCTATATATCTAGGCCAGTGTGGATAACTCACGAGTGTGTTCCTGGCGAACCATTGACCTGGGCAAATCTTTCGGCCAAGACCAAAACCGTACTGCTCTTTGCGGCCGGTTTCGGCGTCCTTCTCGGCGTCGAATTTTGTGCCAAAGCGATTCCGGATGTAGCGTTCTGGCATGAAATCTTGAGGCTTTTCGTAGACGTTTTCATCCATGTTCATTGCCCTATGTTGCGTTAGCATTTTAACAAGTGGGTGGGTAGAATAGTTTACCATTGGACCTGGAATAAGACGGTTCCTTTGGGCATGAAGTAACCCTCATACCAGTCGTCTGTTCTTTGATGTCAGATGCCTTTCTTCTCTTGCGTATGGCAAAGCTTTGACCAAGATGGGTTACCTTTCATAAGCAAATGGGGGGCACCATATGGTAGCGGGGGTCTCCACCGAAGAACCTGGGAAGTGATTAGATTGGCATTGCAGGCACCAGATAACTTTACATACCTCGTTGACGCAAGCTTCAATGTATGGCATTTGATCACGGTCGTCAAGAGTAGGCAATCTTGATGTTCCACATACCCGGTCGACCTCTTCTTGCGCCTTCTTGAGGACATCTGGGAATGCCAGTAATGCCATCATGAAGTCAAGAGCTTGGGATGCAGTAGTGTCGCTCCCGGCTTCCATCTACAAAAGAGTTAACTCGAATTCAAAAATTAAATTAACTAAGATCTCTCACCAAAGTTGCACAAACATATGCAATTCGCTCGTCGCTAAGGCCGTGCTTGGGTTTATCGTCGATCAATTTTTCCACAAATGTTCCATATCGCTCTCCCTTCTCCATTCTCGCTTTGTTTAGGTTGAGGAGTCTGAAGTAGAGTTTTCTGTGCATGGCACGAACGCTTCGGGCATGGATTCTCCAGGGTGACACGATGTCGGGAAGCCATTTCAAGAACGGAAAGTGGTCGACTGGTGGACCTGTCAAAGCCAAAATCTCCGAGAACTCTCTTTGCACAGTCCAAAGTTCAGTGACCTCTGGGTCGTCGTAATCTTTTGGCAAGACGCCAAATACTGACTCCAAGATGACAGCCGTCGCCATGCGCATGGTGTGTTCGTAGTATCTATCAGGACTTGTTGCAATCTTCTTTAACAGGAGTGTCGATTCAGCACTTTGCCAAGGCAGGATCTGTTCCACCTTTCCGGGGCCCATAAACTGATGGTACTGTGCACGATAGTTGCGGGAGGTCTCGCCGTATGGCATGTAGATGATATGGGTCTGGTCCGGGCAGACAATCTCAGCGCCAATGTGAGGTAAAGGCCGAGAGGAATAGATTGCCCCACGTTTATCATATAATCTGAGGGGCAAATTAGAAACGGCCACCTCCAAAAGTATTCGCAGGACATGCACTCACTCCTTGAGAATCTTGACATCACTGATGAGAACAATGGTCTGCTTGGCAATCTTGATTGAGTAAATGCCACCATATTGCTTTGCCCATTCGGTAAATTTCAAATATGGTCTCTCTTGTGGCACAAGATGCATGTTTCCGAGAATAGGTAGCGTGGGTGGTCCCGGAGGAAAGTTCTTGCCTCTTGAGGTTCCTTTGGCAAAGTAGATTATAGTTGCTACGAAACTTGCCAGACAGACTCCCAGGGCGAGCCCCGGCGCCGTGGTCCAAAATATGGGAATGGCCATATCGCGCAGTGTGAAAGGTAAATGGCCCGGCAATTTCGACTAGACTTGAATTTTCTGAACCTTGAGGCCCTTGGGGCTTATATAGAAGGGATACCAACCAATGGGGCTAGATCAAAAGGAGATGGGCCCGCGCCATGTGAGAAAGTGTGCTATAGTCAGGAATGCAGAAACTTCGCTTCAACCCCCGTTATCTCCTAAACAAAACAAGGGTATTTTTTTGGGAGCAATTACTCTGAGCAAAGATGTCGACGTTTTCCAGACACCAGAAGCTAGATGTCCGAACCTTCAAAGTGTCTCCCGCAATCGTCTACATAAGATTGGGAACACACGTTGCAAGCCTGGCTATCAGCTCGTTTTCATCCCTGATATATCTTGTATAAATATTTTCGAAGAACCTCCCGTAAAAGGTCCTGGAGTTTCACTCAAGGGGACCCAACTCGAAAAATGATAAGTTCCCCCTAGTCTCAAGGCACTATACGGAGCCTCCCACCCCCTCTGATCCACCAAGAGCCTTGTTCCACAATCTGCATCTCGTACGGCGTTTCTGGGAGCACTATCTACGTTCCTGCTCACTCGACTTTCCCGAGAATTTCCACGTGACAAGTAATAAATCCGGTG
Organism: Tuber microsphaerosporum; assembly: GCA_003521225.1. NCBI lineage: Eukaryota > Fungi > Ascomycota > Pezizomycetes > Pezizales > Tuberaceae > Tuber > Tuber microsphaerosporum. The sequence goes on from QOVD01000899.1 coordinate 61,889, forward strand.
TATTGGGCAGTGATTTTCGGAGATACCAAATGTGGGGCACGGTCTCTTGTAGGCAAGTCCTGTGGGCCAGGGTGGGCCTCTCCCGCACTTTCTAGCTAAGGCTCTGACGTAGGGTTTTGATCTGGCAGTCTATGAGGAGTGTGTGTTTTAGCTGAATATTGGCGCGGTGAATATCCTTAACTGGCCAGTCTAATTCCGCGTTAGGAGATAGTGGGCCTGGTTATGGCTGTAGAAACCGATGGCCCAAATCGCTTCCTAAGTTACGTGGTTAGTAAGATATTAGGGGAGACTCGGGGGTTGGTATCAAATACAGTCCTTATCCTAACACCTTTCATAGATGGAGACCGTCCCGCAAGTTCCAACCATATGAGATATTTGGAAATTCTTGCCTCAAGAATTCTTGTCCGACACTACATGCAGAAACGGTTAACTCGGAGAAGCCAGAAGGGCTCGGAACAGGGACATAACATCAATTCCGCGACTGCATTTATGTGCATGGCGTTTGGCACAGGCAGACCATTTCTCAAAGAAGTACAAGAGTCAAACTCGTATCCCAGGCCATTCTGCCAGGGGAGGGTGGGGAGTTCTAGTCGTATGCTTATCTCCCTGCAACCGAGACATTGGGCGGGACCCCGAATATAACAGAGTAGTTCACGCCCCCCTCTGCCGGGCAGGGATTGTGTCATCGTGGGTAAGGGCGGACCCTGATCGTGATAAATCCAGGTAAGACTTGCTACCAAAAGCATGCACCGAAATTAGAAACCTTGGTACTGGATACGGTAAGTGATATACCCAAACCACTCGCTTAATTGGCCCTGATTGCAGTTCCCCTTACAGGAGCAGACTTCCTCCGTCCTTAACTAAGGATACCGTGCTCAATACTTTTGACTACCCTATTATCGTGTGTTCAGTTGACTTCATCGTACCATTTAGGGCCTGTTTGGCGGGAATCAAAGGCGGGTCAACTGTTCCGTTTCGCAACAGTTTCCCATATAAAAATGGTTACCCTTCCGTTTTAAAACGGTCAGAAATGGTCACTTTGTATGGGGCAACGGAACGGAACGGTCGTTGCCAAACAGGCCCTTATGATCCTACGTCAAACCGAGAGCGATAACACTCAAAACACCACCGTATGATACGGTAATAATCGTGTTCTCACCCACTCTGTTTCCGTGGTACCGTGCTCGGAGTCTAACAAGTTACCAACACTGCATTTAGGTGGTTGTGCCAAGAGATATTGGAAAAAGGGGACAGAGTAGAGGATCTCCCTTCTTGGATCAGCATTGTGATACCTCAAGTAGCACTGCGCAAACGTGTGCATTCAAGAACGTCAAGTAACGGTATTCTCAATAGAATCCTGCTGTTAGCCGGCCATATCAGTCCTTGAAACTAACTTCGAATTTTGCACAACTTTAGCCCTTTCAGTGCTCAGCCAGGGTGGAGCATCTATGATCTCTCCGGAGTTTGCATCGAAAAGGCGAGGAAAACGTCTAGATGGGTTTGCCACCACTAAAGCAAATTTCTTGACACCATAGGATAGGAAAGGGCTGCCATTCTAGTGATCAAATAAGGACATATCCATACATGGCCGTAGAGGCCCAGCTCTTACATTATGATCCCGAAAGTCGCGAAGAGAGAAATGAATAATATGGGTGCGTTGTGCCGAATTTTCCCAGAAAGCAGAGGGATGCTGAAGGGCCACCACGAGAGAAGCCACCTCACACTCTATAATCAATAATCCGCAACACTGCTGCCCACTGTTCCGTAATACCCATAATGCCTCCTATGCCTCCTATGCCAAACCTTTTCCACCCAATAGCAACCAAACCAGAAGGTTACGTATACCTACCCATAGCTAACCAGTGCTCGACATAAGAATACCGTATCTCCTTTAGTATCAGCCAATCCCTCCTCCATTTCTTCCTTTCAATTCTCAAGTCATTCCCTCCTAATTTCCGAAGTAGCGCTCGAACCCCACCATCACATAACCTCTCCAAAACCCATACCCGTAGCGCTTAGATACATAGACCTCGGTCTAGAGTGGGGTAGAACATGTATTTACATAAGATGTTCTAGGAGTCTTCTAACCGCGTATGAGAGATATTATGGGAAGACCCTTAAAAGAATATTGATTGTAGTGAGTAATGAGTGCCCGACTTCGATGTGAATCTTAGGAATGAGTGATATGAAGTGACAGCCCTAGACAGTATGCACCGAGTAGGCTGCCAAAGAACCCGTATAAACCGACCATGGGAGCGAATTTCAGTAGCGAGCTTCCTATATATTCGGTATTTGGTGATGCTCTATTTGTTACGAGGATGGGGAGGCTTGTTCCTTATCTCACGACCGAACAACGAATGGCGAAAAATTTGCCGAGTCCACGATCAAAACCATCTCCCCCTCTTATTATCGCAAATCCCGACCTACTCGAAGGCCTAATGTGTACCTAAGTCCCCCTCGGAAGGAGATCCCTGATAACATGACTTGAGATACCGAAAACTCCTCGATTGCTCCGGGGCCTCAACAACCCTCCACTTTTCCACGTCATCCAAGGTAGCGACCAGATGCTTTAAATCCGTCGGGTCCGCTCCATTTCTTCTATTCGATTCTATCGGCTGCCTCGGGGGCCACTTATGGAATAATATGCCGGAAGCACCCAACGGTGCCCAGAGCCCGTACACACATTTGAAGACCCTAGCACACCACTCTGGAGTGGGGAAGCATAGCTATATCTATATATATGTGCCGTCTTCTCTGAAACTTCATCCTGCAGACTCTTGGAAGGTGGGTAGAGGTCGGCCAGGAGGATAATCCACGTAGATGGTCTTCGAAAACCTTCCAGTGATTTCTTCGAAACTCGCTGTGGCATCAGCTCATTGAATTCCGCACATGAAACCAAGCGAGAGGGGAACGGGTGGCCGGAATCACTCTGCGTAGCCAGCTGGCCCAAACGCCCGAGCATCTCATCTGGTACCCCGCACTACCAACGGAACAATAGTGGGGACTCCCCGACAGAACCTGCCAGCGCTTGCGCTTGCTTGGCAGACTCTTGTTCCCCGGAAATTAAGAGAAGAATCCGCTTCGCTTGTGCCTGATTTTTGGAAGAAGAGTAGGCGGAAAGACTATCTCCGACGCATTCAATTTTCCCCTCGCTACCCCAGTTCTGGATGCAGGGGATGACGTTCGCTTGGTTTAGCTTCTATATTCAAGTATTGAGCTGTCTCTTTAGTCCTAGGTTAAAGCTCAATTAAATGCTCGGACTGCTTGGCGGAACTATCCGAATCTCTGCGTTGGCTTCGTTAGCCTCCACCTCTCGGCGCTCGAGTGCTTTGGCAAAGAGCTTAGCGCAAGAGGAAATTCTTATTCCCCTGTCGTAGTCGTGGAGAGAATCTGCGGTACGCCTTAATTTTTACTTATTATTTTATCCGTTCTAAGGTATGCTAACATCAGAAGTTGGGTTTCCCTCGTTGCTATAATGAGGGGTTCTGCCATAGCTGCTGGCAATGATGGACTGGGATTTGAGGCGTCTTGGAGTCACTAGCCAAAAGTGTTCGGGATCCCGAGTTACCTCTGATAGCTGACTCACCAGAGTAATGAGTACGTACGATGGTCTACTACGGTGGTAGAGGGATCGGATAGGCTACCTGTCATATTTCCCTTAAGAACTCAACATCCGTAAAGATGTTCTGGGATACAGTGCTCCTTGTGCGGTGAGGCGTCGTAGGCCAGCACTAACTCTAACGCCAAATCGCCTACGTTCTGAAGGTTGCCATCCAAAATCAGAGACCTATCATACCAAATCCAACAAAAATCCACAGATATTATATATTCGAGAGACCCTTTTCCTGACCATTGGCTCTTAAAAAGAAAACGGTTTCCAAGATCGTCTTCTCCATGTGGTTCTCTAGTACTTGCCGGAAACAGGTTTTGATTTCTCAACCATCAGAGAGCGAAGCGGAAACCCCACTATTAGTCTATGAATTCTCTAACTATACTCTGCCATGACCCTCATCAACCAACTCGCGTATCAGCACTACACCCATATCTGCAAGGTCCCCTTTGAGGAGTTGCCTGACAGCGATGTTCTCCTGTTAGAGACCTCATCCAACCAGAGGGCATTGGTACCTGTGCAATAAAATAAGCTCAATTCTCGGGAGTTCGATTGGTCAGGCCACAAAGTTGTTCAACCAATCACCAAGTGTGTTATCAATGGCAGGGCGGATAGCGCCCGAAAGTTTATTGGCCTCTCAGAGTTGTCCAACAGCTGCTCACATCCAATCATTTCTTTAAAACATAGAATCCTAGTTAGCCAAGTTACGAAGAACGCCCCGGTTGGCCTCTAGAGAAGTGTTTTGTCGCCCTGTCCTGCAAGTCAGGCTTCTAGCAGGGCTTCGCCCCACCGCTCTACTGCTCAACTGACCACAACGGTTGGCTGCGATATTCCATCCATACGCACTCCTGCAAAGCACTTCGTTCAATCCCGTTCATCTGTAGGTGCCAGGGGAACATCCCCCTCTCAAAATTGAGAAAATGTGTATACCAAAATTGACCCACTAGCCGAGAAGGCAATAAGTTCGGAGGCCCAGCCTCACTATATCTGCAATTGAGCTTCCCTCGTTTTCCACTCTCCCTACTTTTACGATCATTCGACTCTAGCTATCACCGAGAGGATGTCTGCGGATCTAGGACTCGCTCTTGTTTCTGATCCTGACGGAGATCATTCCGCAGATCTCGTATTCATTCACGGGCTCGGTGGCCACCGCTCCCGCACATTTACAAACAAGCACTCTGAATTCTGGCCTCCCTGGCTTACAGAAGCGATCCCTAAAGGTCGGGTATGGACTTATGGTTATAATGCGAAAGCGATTCTGGGCTCAGAGGATGATCTGTCACTTCATGCAACGAAACTTTTGAGAGCGCTGGTCGCTGATGACGTTGGGCGAAAGGTTGGCTCACAGACTCAGTCACGGATCTTGAAACTAATATAATGAGGATCAGAAAGGGAAAAGTAGCAATCGCGACAGATCAACGCGGCCTGTGATTTTCCTTGCACACAGTCTCGGAGGAATTGTGGTGAAGAAGGTCAGTCTACACTCCCACCGTTGTAACAAACCCCTTGTTAATGGGTCTTGGATACACAGGCTATGGTTATTGCATCAAGTCCGGGGCAGTCCTGGTCGTACCTGTTCTCCACTGCCCCCGCAGTAATTTTCATGGGCACACCTCATCGCGGGTCATATTGGGCGCAGAGGCTCTTCATGGCAACGGCATTAAGCCAAGCCTTCCTTCCGCGATCCGAGTTCCTCCACGTGCTACGAGATCGGTCGCCGATGCTTGCCACACTAGCGGAACAGTTCAACAGCGTTTGGGGCAGGAAGCAAGTTTTATGCTTTCGCGAGACTGCGCGAGTGGGTGGCATTGGAATGGTATGATAGACTCACTTGAATGTCTGCACATGGTCGCCAGTTAACATTTTGCTGGTATATAGATTGTAGAACCCAAATATGCGGTGACAAATTGCCGGAAAGAAACTGTTATCGATGTGGTAAATTGCGACCATCACCAGATATGCAAGCCAGAATCCATGCAAAGCCCACTGTTTCTGAGTATCGTGAGCCACATTGAGCTTTTCCTCAAGAGCTCAGGTCCGTCCAGTCCGGGACTGAGGCTCCCAAGGATAAAGTCAAATGACAAACACAAAGCTGATCCGGCGACCAAACCTGTTGAGAAGTCAAAACCTGTCGGAAAGGCGAAATCGGGGCGGAAGACAAAATCGAAGGAAAGCTCGAAGGGAGGAACAAAAGAAAAGGCCAGACCAGTCGAGAAGGTGATAACAGTTGAGAATGTCAGGCCGGTTATTTCATTCAAACCCCCAAAGCCGCCCAAGGCTCCAAAGAATATGCTCGTCAAAGCCAGACCCCTCCCTAAGCCACCGAAATCGCGGCCCATCCCTCAAAGCTCGTCACAGCCAGCACCACAATCAGCATCGGTCCGATCACTGCCAATATGGACACCCTCGGCGCCACCGCCGCCTCCACCACCACCAACGCGGTCGCATTCTGCTCCCAGGGCGAAAAAATCAGAACCCGGTAAGTATTGACATTAGGGATGTCTTTTAACCTACCCGGCTAATAGTATTAGGTCTCTTGTTACGATACCTCGCCGGGTGCTAAGGCCAACCAACCCCCAAAACACACACACACATATTCTCTCTCTCTCTCTCTCTCTCTCTCTCTCTACTCTCGCAGCAGGCCTGCAATATATATATTTCACCTGTACTTTTTACACCTTACATATTGGATCAGAGTCTTCTTAGGGGATGTGTTAAATAAATTGTACCTACGACCGAAGCAACATCACAGATTGACACTACTGCTAGTGCAGCACACTTTCCCTTTACTGGTTTATACTCGGGAATTTGGAAACATATATTGCGATTAGTCAGGAATATTTTAATCGTAAACGCAATGAGAATGCTATTATCATCCCTCAGCTTTGTCATATGCTGCGCCTCAGAGACCTAGTTAGGAAAATAACGAGATCTGGATAGTATCCTCCCTCGGCTGAAAACTAATCACTAGAATTTAAGCCGCCACGAGCTACACCGGTTTCTTGGGCTCCGATAGACTAAGAGCAGGAAAACAAGGTCGGAGACGGTCTGGCCCAGTTCGGCTGACAATGCTTGAGCTCTAGTCTACTGGGCGACGTACCGTAGCATGAACCCGAAGCTCGGTTAGCTCAAGGCCATGTATAGGATCGTCCAGGGTTGAGGTCCGGTGTGAGGCCCTCTCTGGGGGGGCAGGAGCATCTATTTTAGGCGACAAGCGCATTACCGGTAGACGGAATGTGCGGGGTTGCAGTGGGGCATCGCGCTATGGCGACTCGGCCAAGCACATGCAAAAGTGAACCGTACCGTAACCGCACCAGTGTTACTAAGTACGGTGCCACAACACTACTACGATTAAGACCCTCCCGCCTTGGATAGCAGCGCTGAGTATTTCTTGTCTCACTGTTGATAGTAGGGTGTTTACTCGAGCAGTCGTGCGAGTGAATGCTATTATAACCTTAGCATTGCCACTATACTTGCCTAATATGCCTCGCAGCGTACCGGTACTCCTAAGAGTAATAACCCGGGTAATCCCAAAGCGCTAGTAAGCATAAGATATCAAAGATTCGAGGCTATAGTTGGTCTGCAGTGTCTTAGTTAGGAACTTATTTCTCGAGTTCTTAATGATCCTTAGGAGGTGATGGATTTCGCTGCCCGGGTGGCTTTTTTGATGGTTTTCTTCATCCCACTCCAAGAGCAGTTCGATGTTCTTTATTGCATGTCAAGAGCATCTAATTTGATTAGGGGTCTTCTCTTTGTCACTACTAATACTTTGGAAGAATAATGCGCGTTGTCGGCCAACAGAGCAATATCGCCAGAGCGCAACCACGGAGAAGGGGAAACCGAAGCAACAGGAATCAACGAGTGAGCACCGATGACGTCTAAATACCTAGGTGCATGCAATCAATCAATCAATCATATGTTCGATACGTCATGACCCTCTACCATCCTCCTGTACTGCACAAACATAATATTATAAAGGTTGGCTTAAAGTAAACACCAACCCTCGCCGCTGCTTTGCTTGCGGGCTAGACTATGCTTGTACTGACGACTGCGCTGACGGCTACTTGGCTGGGGTTCCCGGCTGTCCCCCAAGAAGCGTCGGCGAAGTCCTCTGCTCCGGCATCGTACTCGTATTCAGCGGTTTTGGAGGTGCTGGTGGCGAAAGTCGGGGTATTGTGTGATGCGCTGTCCGAACTTGTTTTCCCAGAACAGACGAGTTCTGAAGGAGGAGGCGCTGAATGGAACTAGCCTTCTCGCTAACCCGCTCCCCGGCTTCGAGTGCTACCCCGCTGACTGCCTCGCTAACTCTCCTCGTTGCACTCGCGGCTTTATCCCTGGCTTCTGCACCCCCGTTAACTGTCTTCTTCGCAACCTCCTCTAGCCTCGTCCCCTTATCGGGTTCAACCCTATCCCTTTCCTTCGACTGCTCTTCCATCGCCCCGGAAACCTTGTCTACCCCAGTCACCGGCGTCGCACCGGCGTCGTAACATCATCCACGCCCGCTATTAGTCCCCCCTCCAAGAACCCTTGCTCTGCCAGAATCTCCTCAAAGCAGAGTAAGTGTGGAGGAGCGGGTGGTATGAAGAGCTCTATGAAACTGGTCTGTTGTAGCTCGCTGCTGCTGGAGGTTGGGAGCGGGCTGTTATTGGGCATGTTGACGGAGGTTTGGTGTCTGCGAGGGAGGTGGGAGTTAGTGGGATTGTAGGGGGAGGGGGCCGAGAGGAGGAGGAGTTTGGCTTCCGCGGCGGCGGGGGATGTGCTGGGTGCTGGTGGGGGGAAGGGGAATTTTAAGTGTTGGTGGTTAGGGGTATTTCTGTCTTGTCCACAACGGTATTTGAACGGCTATTACGTTAGGGACTAGGAGGGAGGGTCATTGTGGGGTGCAGTTCGATATTCTGTACTCGAGTAGAAGAGCCGTATTGAGCGTTTGTACGCTATGATAAGCGTAAAGGAACCAAGATATCGTATGACGCTTCTTGCAAACTGAGGATTGCTACCGTATTTATCTCAACTCAGCCACTCTTGCGGCTGACACCATACTGTACTATCTCATTGTTCTAACCCAAAACTAGACCAAAAACTTGAATTCGATATCATAGCTTTTGTCCTCATCGCCACCGCCATCATCATCAGTACCAAATATACGCATACCAATAGCACAACACCACACTGCCGATAGCCTAATGCCTCCTTCCATTTCCCCTTTGCAATGCGATAACCCCGTCCCTGCAACTATGAAACTCGCGCCCAATGAACGAGAAGACCTCACTGTTTCAAGTGCCCGCACGGGCGGAACCATTCTATAAAGAAAAGAATAATAAATTCCCCTCCTTTTCCACCTCAATCAATGCCTGGAGGTGGATAGTTAGTAAAAAGAGAGGACGAAGGAAGGAAGACTTCGCCTCCTTCTTGGATACTTTTTTTTCCTCACCTTTCACCATCCCTTTTCTGCTTCTGGCAGCCGCACCAGCTTTTGCACTTTGTTCATGTGATCGGGTGGGATCGAGACCAACAAAGAAAGCGGAAAAGCAAGAAAGAAGGGGCGGTTAAAAGCATTATTTTCTTTTGGGGGGTGGAAGGGAGTTTTTTTATCAAGAGGCTTGGTCTTAGTTTTTTTTTCTAACAGCAACTAGAGTACTTACAGCTTCCGCGCTAGGGATCAGTGCGAGATAAAGAGTGGGGGAAAGACGGCGACGGCTGAGTACCGTAAAGCACTGTACAAACACGGTGGATAGGAAGAGATAAAGAAGAAAGCAACGCTAGACTGGATCTCGACTTCAATAACCAGATCGCCATTTATCTACTATAGCACTGGAGGCGATCGTTACTACTACCATACTACTGCACCGCCAACATCACCGCTATCCTCGCCGTAGCAAGCAAGCGGACAAGCCGAACACTACCGACCAAAGGAACCCCACTCACGATAATTCACACATCGTCACCTCCACTCTACCTCTGTCAACGCCAGCACACCACTACTACTACCACTAATACCACCATTCAACTACTATCTATAAAAACCCGCAAAAATGTCAATCTGGGCCTCCAAACCCACACCGCCAACACCCCCCCTCCACATGACCGGAAAAACCTACCACTCAACCCTCCTCCTCCTCCTCGCACATTCCCTCGAGCCATTCCCAACGCCGGCGCCGGACCCCAGCCAAATAATCGAAGTCCCCTCACTCCTGCCGCCGCCTCCGCACCGACGCACATTTCCAGCTGCGTCCGCTCCCTCGCGTGGAAGGAGTACCCGTGAGGCTGTGAGGAAGAATAGTTCCTGGTGGGAGGAGTACGGTAGCGAGGCGTTGCGGATGCGGGAGGAAGTGGACGATCTCCAGCATGACTTGAGACTTGCGGCCCGGTTGCAGAACCGGGTCTTGGAAATTGAGGAGGGGGGCGGGAGGGCGATATGGGGTAGCGGGACGCCGCTAGGGAGTGCGGAGGAGGTTAGAGTGCTGAAGAAGGAGTGGGAGGGGGCGGCCGCGGGGGTTGTTTCGCTTTCGTAAGTTCTCTCTCTTTTCCTCTACGCCTGTCGGCGGAGTATTAATTAATGCGCGATGGGATAGGCGACGTAAACAAACGGTCACAACACCATCTACACCTCGAACACCACTCCCAGCGATCCCCTCCCCCGGTCCGTCAACGGAGTTACCC
>QOVD01000900.1:0-15712 GCA_003521225.1 Tuber microsphaerosporum
CACCATGAATTTGGAACAGCTGAAAGCCCTCTCCAATAATGCCTGTACGGTCATCGGCATTGTAGTGGATGGATGTAAAGGCAAACAGTAAATTCCAGTGACGGATCCCCTGTCGGAACAACCTTGACTGACTATCTTGCCCAGTCATCAAGGAGTTCAGAGGTTCAGGCAAAGCCCTCATCCTCTCCACCATCGCATACCCGTGCTTGCAACAGGCCTCAAAGGTCCCTGCCCTAGCACGGTGTGCATTTTGCAGCTTCTCCGCCTGCCAGTGCAATGCATGGCAAGCACTGCAAACCAGGTTCATGCGACCCAGACTATGCGCCGTCCATTCAGAACGGCGCTCTATAAAGGCTGTGGGAACAGAAAGAAAGTTCTGGCCCACAGCCTGTACTACTTCTGGTGCAGCAATATTTTCTACTGCACCTTGAGCAGCTTGTCCCTGATGCCTAGCATCCCGCCGCCTCGTCTATGCAAATATATTTTAGTTAGCCTTGAATCAACAAGATAAAATAGCGTATACATAAGACAGTGGGTTTCTTACCAGGCATCCCCTACAGGTTCTCCGGCGGTTGCCTCGGGCATCAAGATCCAACTCTTGAGGTTCTCTGTCTCGCCGACAGGTACTACACCTATGACTCTCCATCTTTTCTTGTTTCAGTATCTACTCTTAATTTGTATGTATTGATAAAGCAAGGGGCAATAGAGCACAAAGAATACCTTAAAAGTGATGTAGAAGAGGAAATAGAGAGTGGTTGGTTGATAAGTGTAGTAGTAGTGGTAGGTGGTGAGGATTGTTTAAAGAAACTAAACTCTTTGTTAGCAACCGTCTCTGACAAGAAATAAGATGGATAGGGGGTATCAGAGAAATCCGCGTTGTAGAAGACGCTACAAGGAGAAAAGAGTTTGGTGTGAGGGAGTGGGGAAGAAGAGCAAGAGAGAGATGAGTGAATAGGAATAGTTGTAGTGATAAAGAGGGGAATTCAGAGTAATAAAAGAAGTTGTATGTTGAAGTAAAAAAGAGAAGATTGATGCGTTGATGAGAAACCAATGGGGGAGGGATGATGATTATATTGATTTGGAGTGGTGATGCCAAGCCATTTTCGAGTTTTTTTGTGGGGGTACTGTGCCTTGTAGTTTGTGCAGTCACAACACAGATAATTCCTACCCTTATCAGATGATCTGTGATTTATCTGTTCATCAGATCGGACATTTTGATAAGTACCTACAGTACATATAGAGACTAGCAGCCCTCTCGCCCCTACGGGTCTTATTCGTAGTATTTGTAAGGGGAATAATTGTAAAGGATAAAGAAGATAAATATATAGAATTGAAATAATGGATAAATAATATACAAGATTAAAATATATATAGTGAATTATAAATGTACCATTAACAGCAAGCTGTACTGGATCCAGTTCCATGGTTCAGTATGTGTCATATGGGCAAGATACAACTATGAACCAGGCCTGAAGTCACAATGGCTTGTATCCCATCATCAGCTACTTTAGATAAGCACTTCAGGGTATACAATGTTTTCTGTCACGGTTGGAGTGTCACTTGATGGCAATAGAGTTAGTCCATCTAATGAAGTCACTCGAGAAAGTGCAACATGGAGCTGTCCGTGTGTGAATGGGTCAGTGCAGAGATCCACACCAACCTTCTCTAAGGACTGCCCTTGTGACTTATTTACCATCATAGCAAAGCAAAGACGGACAGGAAACTGCTTACGTTCAAGAATGAAGGGCAGATCCTTATCGGTGGTTGTAAGCTTAATTCTGGGTAGGAGGCGAATCTCACCATCCCACTTACCTCCCAGAATTGCAATCTGGAGACAGTTGCGGCTAATGCCTAACAGTCTCAATCTTGTCCCATTGCACATTCCATGCTTTAGGCTAAGATTCCTAAGCAGAATTAGTGGAACTCCAATACGGAGTCTGAGACATGAAGGAGGAAGAGAAGCTATATTAATACTCTGCAAATATTCCACTGCATAGTATTTAGCGGCTCCAACATCTGCATTGGATTCTACAGTGTTGACAGCCTCATAGCGATATTCTGTACCTGGCATCCTATCTAGAAGTTTGTCATTGAAATCATTCACTGTGTCTTTCTTGAAGGCTAGGATTGCCCTACCACTGAGAGTACTATGAGATGTGACAGCCTCTTGCAATAGTGTTGGTGGATATAAGTGATCACTAAGTTCATCCAAGGTAGAAACCCTGCGAATAAAAGAGGGAAATTGAATCTTCCCATAGTGGGTTGAATCTGTAACCAGGCTTTTAAGAAAGTCAATGAAGAACTGATTAGCAGTATTTGCTGCTATCCTCATACTTGTCTTTAGCCTCATGATGTGCAGGCTATTCCAAATAGAACTATGCTGAATGCAGGCTTGAACTGTTGCTTGTCTTAAGCCACGTCTTACGACTGGTAAGATTTGTGCAAAGTCACCACCCAAAACAGTTGGAATTCCACCAAGCAGTCTGCTGTCACTCCCACCGCAAATATTATTCAACGTCCAGTTTACTGCCTCAAAGCAGGACTTATGTTGCATAGGCACCTCATCCCAGATGATCAGATGTGTTTTTCTGATCAATTCAGCAAGAGCAGAATTCCTGGAAATATTGCATCCCAGATTCCCAGCATTGGATAGAGGAATTTTGAATTTTGAATGTGCAGTGCGCCCCCCTGGTAACAATTGTGCTGCAATACCAGAAGAAGCTACACAGAGTACAATCTTTCCTTCAGCCCTAAGGTAGCTGCATAAGCAGTTGTACAGAAATGTTTTACCTGTACCTGCAGGACCTTGTAGGAAGAATCCTGAATGAGAATTACGGTGAGGATTCTGCTCATGTTGATGTACAGCAGCTACAATAACCTGAAAGCAATTAGATTGCTCTGTGTTCAGCTGTGCTTTCATCCTGTCATAAGCTTCTTGTTCCTGTACAGAGTTATAGTTCAACTCTTCCCCTAGTACTGTGCTCTGAATATCCCTATTTGAATTGTCCAATTGAGGACTGGCTCTGGCAAACCATATTCAAGTAAGGTTTTGCCAAATTCTTTCAAGTACTCTTGAATCAGGTAAAGACCATAGTCAAGGTCAATCTGATCTTCAATTTCCTCAGCATCTGGGGGTACAGGAACTCTTCCTGTTGTTAATAGATGAGGAACATCATCACACATGCTTCGTCCAAACATTTCCCAAATAGTTAGTGGATTGGTCATAGTTGTATGCTGTAGTGCCAAAGCAAATAGATGTCGCAGAGCCCTACCAGTCATAAACTGTGCACCTTCTCTGAATAGACCTACTCACTCTCCATCGTCTTCCAAAAGACCTAGGGCAATGCATGCAGCCTTAAATGTTGAGTACACTATGCCATCAACTGTGTGTAGATTTGCAAAGCTATTAGCTCCGCGCACAACAGTTAATAGAAGGCGGAGATAAAATCTCTCACCCATAAAGGGACTGGCAGAATACATGCGTCCTACCGCAGTACCCCTTTGCCACCGCTGCCATCCCATCTTGCGTACATAAACAAAATACTCTGGAAACTCATGGTACAGGAACTCTCTACCATCTTCATTCTGCTCCTTGTAAGCAAAGAATGCCATCAGTGTGGTCATGGACCCCTCAAGATGTTCCCAAATCAGATCAAGATCCTCGTGTTCTGAGAAGTAAACTGGCTGTTGTCCAGGCAGATGAAGGGCAAGATGAGTAACCGGTGGCTGTTCCTCATGTATGCCAAATTCAAACAAGCGCCAAACTGCTTCAGTTGGGCCTATATAGTGTCCATGCAGATAGCACTTGATCTCATCATGCTCAGACTCCGCACTTACTGTTGCTCTATCCCCACCTTTGTAAATGTATTTGTAAATATACTTCACAGCTTGTACTGAACCGCAAACTTCAACATTAATGTGGGCATTGTAGCGAAGTGACAGGTAGGGGCTTTATGGTACAACTCTACGATTGTCAATTACCGCAGTAAGTGTACCTGCTGTTCTACGAACAGGAATACTGAAGGACCTCCCTGTATTCCGTCTCCGGTATAAAGGGAACCCAGTTTCTTGATCCAGAGTTTCTTTTTGGAAATCATGTGGATACCCCTTAAGACAGGTAGTCACAACTCCTGGGTTTAGGCCCTTGATGCATAGAGCATGACCATTTCTCCCAGCACACTGTGTGTGGACCATTGTGTTCTGAATAATACTATGCAACTGTTGACCTATGACGTCATCTTCAGTGGCCAATTCTGCAGAGATAAACCTGTCAATATTAGCAGGTGTAAGGAATTGGGCATCTGTTTTCAAAAACAGTAGCAGATGCAAATGTGGAAGTCTACGCTTCTGGTACTCTATAGTGTAGACCCAGCCTAGCCATGGCCCAAAGACTTCCTTTCGCTTGATCTGATCCAACAAATCCCTTAACTTGAGATGGAATACTCTAGCCACGAGATCTGGGTGGTCAGCAGCAGTCTGACCTGGAAACAGCTCATCTTGAATCTCCGTCCATTTTGGATTAGTAGTAAATGTAATAAACAAAGACGACTTTCCAAAGTGACGTACCAGGGCCATGCTGTTCTGGTATAACTGCTGCATGAATCTATCTCCACCAACATAGTTTGATGGCAAGACATTTCTTCTGCCAATTTCACCCAGATTGACATCACCTTGGTGCAGTACATCAGCAAGGCCATTGTACAAATCAGTCATGATAGGGGCCTGATTTGACCGGAGCCAGCTCAGTTTGTTCTGATCACAAACTGCCCAGGCATCAACCACAAATTGCTGGAAGAGCCTCTGAGATCTCATGATGGTTGCAGGCTCATCTGTCCTGGTGTGCAGGCGGAACCTGAAAGATGCCCTTTGAGGCAACCTCAGATTCAGGCGATTGCCACCCTCATTTCTAAGGGCCCTTGCCCAGTGCCAACCATGCTCCCCATATGGAAACATTAGCACATAGTGCAGTGGCAGGTATGAAGCATGATTAGCATTAATGATAGAAAATCCATTGAAGGAGACCTCACCATTTACTCTCTCAGCCAGTACTATGTCACGAAATCCTCCCCTCCCATATTCTTCAGGAAGGATCATTGAGACTTCATCTGCAGTAGGAAGGTTTTCATGCATCATATCTGCCCCGGTCTCCACGATGAAACTCAATTGAGGATTGAGAATGATACGCAGGTTAGGCTCCTGCTCTGTAAGCTGTACAAACCTCTCCCTGGCTGTTAGATACAGCTGGATCAAGGGTGATACTACCTGTAGCATCTCTGTAAGACATGCAATCACTGTTGCATCCAGTTCTGGTGTCCTTGCAGATCTCGCTTGGGCAGCCTGAACTGGATCATAGAGATACATCTGTGAGTACAGTGCATCCCGGCCCCCTGGCTGAACCAGGGGACCTTGCTGGTGATAAACAGCACCATGGATCTGGAAGAGCTGAAAGCCCTCCCCAATGATACCTGTACGGTCATCAGCATTATAGCGAATCGATGTAAAGGCAAACAGAGTACTTCAGTGACGGATATTCTGTCGGAACAACCTTGACTGACTATCTTACCCAGTCATCAAGGTGTTCCGAGGTTTGGGCAATGCCCTCATCCTCTCCACCATCGCATCACCGTGCTTGCAACAGGACTCAAAAGTACCTGCCCTTGCATGGGTCGTATGTTGGGGCCTCTCTGCACTTCAATACAGGGCATTGCAAGCCCCACAGACCACATTCATGTGGCCTAGACGGTGTGCCGTCCATCCCGCACGGCACTCAATAAAGGCTGTGTGAACAGAATGAAGATTCTGCCCCACAGCCAGGACTACCTCTGGTGTAGGAATAGTATTCAATGCACCTTGGGCAGCTCGTCCTTGATGCTTAGCATCCCGCCGCCGGGCCTATGCAAATATATCTTAGTTAGCCTGTTATCAATAAAATAGTGTACTTTGTGTGATAGCAAAGTTGATTTCTTACCAAGCATGCCCTACATGTTCTCCAGCGGTTGCCTCTACCATCCAGATCGAACTCTGAGAGTTCCCTGTCTCGCCGACAGGTGCTACACCTCTGACTCTCCCTTCTTTCCTGTTTGTGTTCACAATATTAGTTTTTATTAGTTCATGAAACCTAGAGTAAAGGAGTATATGGAATACCTTGAGGCCTAAAAGGAAATGAGAATAGAGAGTGTTCGGTCACCAGGTAGAGTAGAGTCGGTATTGTGTGAATATTCAATTGATCAGCTAAACTTTCTATTAGCAATCTTTTTTGACCACAAGGAAGGAGGATACTATATAGAAGGGTTGTTGGAGGCAGTTTAGCGTAGGAGAGGGGTGGAGAGTGTGTGTGATGGGGTGCGATAAGAGGGCAGAAAAGAGAGCAGTAAAGCGTAATAGGAGTGTGATAAAAAAAGGAATATTGAGAATAATAAAAGAGGTTATGTTGAAGTGAAATAGAGAAGATATTGCGGTGGTGAGGGAAGCAAGAGAGAGAAGGGGAGGCTTTTAATGATTCAGAGAGGTGATGCCAAGAAATTTTGGATTTGTTTGTGGGGCAGGTTTGTTTTTTGTGTGGGCCTTTTACCCAGAGCAGTCACACCAGTGGGTTTTTCTACCCCAATCAGATGATGGCAAATTTTATCAGTTCATCAGATCGGACATTTTGATAAGTACGTACAGTACATATAGATAATAACTTCCAAGCATTTTAGCAAAGTTCTAAGGTCTATATAATATCCTTTTATTAGTATTAAAAGTGGTACGAGTTTACGATAGTGCTACAGCGAAAGAACACTGTCGTAAGTAAAAAAGAAGGCTCTTTGTAACTTAAGTGTAAAAGCAATGATGGAAATGTAATTTTTAGGTGGGAGGGGTCTTGAATGTTTATAAATACCTATAGCACACAGCTCATACAGAACTGTGGCAAATATCAATGTGTGCGCAAAAATCGAGTTGCTTAAAGTCAAAGTACCCCTCATATGTCTCGCCACGGAGGGTATCTCGCCACGCTGTGAGGGACGCTAGGAACAGTTTTTCGACTACCGTTCCAGCCAAGAAATTGCGCACCAAATCCACACCACATCACCTTAATCTTAGTCACTATACTAATAGCTCAAGATGCACTGCATCGAGATGAAAAGAAATCAGTACAATACGCTTATGACCCTTATGAAGGAAAAGCTTAAACTTGTCACTCTGTGCATGCCCGGCCTCATTTTGAACGCCTTCGCTTAACTATCCTCTAATCTCTGCAAGTTGTCGAACTGAAATCCGCGTGTTCTACAAAAACTTAATTTGTCATCACTTTCTACAGCGGCAGAGGATTAGAATCGGGAGGATACACAAAGTAGTGATCTGGCCAACCTTAACCATTCGAATAAGCCACTAGTAAGAGGAATTGAAGTTGGCTCATGCAAATTTTAGTCCTATCTCTTATCACTAAACTTCACCGGCGAGACCCAAGAGTGGGCAGGAACTTAAAGAGCGTGATGGTTCTTTTCTATACACTAACTGATCAGGTGAAATGAATGCCCTCCAAACCCAATCCTAATAATGACGGCCATGATATGCAAATGTTAAAATAATGTAGCAAAGGTAATAAAGGAGTGACAAGAATCAAAAAATGCTGTGAAAAAAAAACCAATGGTAAACCGTCACTTCCTCCTTCCTCCTTACGCTGTTGCCGTTGACATCCCGAATACAAGCCACCTTGAGATCCCGTAGATTCAGCATTTGAGGATTGCAGCTTGCGCCACGAACTTATTACCCTTTGAATCGTTAAGCGGTCCAATACAAGAACCAGGAGATGAACCAGGAGTGATTGGACCAATCACCGTGTTGCTAGTGCTGAAGCAGTTTGTGTCGGGGTAGAGAGTAAGAAGGCAGCCCGACGGCATGTCAGGTTTTGGAACCACTACCACGTTGGTAATGCCGGTGTTGGTAATGCGATTACACCCCGCGGTGTTGGAAATTTGGTCGGCAAAATTCTGATCTGCCGGGCAACCGTTCTTGTTATACTCCCGCAAGGTGATCGACGTTGGCTTAAAGCCGGAGGGGAACTCGCTCATGTTAACCTCGTTGATTGTCCCGATGACCGGTTTTTCCGGATCCCCAGGGCACACGAACGGAGCAACGTGGCAGGAGGCGAATAGCTGCTGTCTCACTGTGTTGAACCCATCGGTGGCTGTAATTTCCATCTTCAAGTCCTTGTATACGCAGGGACCAAAGATCGCTCCGGGGTGCACCACTGTATATGGGCCTACAGTAATATTGCTAAAGCCTTCGACTTTGCAGGGCCCTGAAATAAGAGAACAGTTTTCATCAACAGCTCCAAGTGATTTGCCATCTGCACCGAAAAGCGCAATCTGGTTGTTCCGGCTTCCAGTAATACTAGGACAGACGATTTGAGTGAAGAGGGCGCTTTTCGGCATCGGTGGTAACGCAGCCTGGACCGCAATACTCTGAAGCAGGAGGAGTGACGGCAGAAGGCCTGTCCACATTGTATAGGGAAGTGTTCAAGGATGACGTATAAGGACTATGATGGGAGAAGTGAAAGAAAGGAGTCCAAGGAAGGATCGAATGTGTCAAGTCTACTTGATACGAGTAACACGAGTGAAGACAAAGTGTCGAGAATATTGGTTGGATATTGCCGTTCCTTGAAGACTTGTATCTGTTGAGTGTGATGAATATTAACACCGAGAGAATTCGACGCTTCTTATAATGATGAGAGTAGATGCGAACTGCTTCAAGCCGCATAAAACATGCTAACAGTACTATACTACTTGTCTAATGACAATAGCTAAAAATAAGTTAAACGTCTTGTTTGGGTAGCTGGTCCATCAAGCTTTCCTGACATAGATGGCCTGTAGAGTTGTAGCTGTAGTACCGGTATTGTGAAAACAGCACTGGGAACTCGGATGCCTGGCTCGGGGGGTATTAGGACAGAACACCCCGTTTCAGCTACCCGCGCTAAACCAAATGTAGCTTGGCCCCTTCACTTGGCTTATGCCCGGCCCCCGAGACAGGATCGGCCGAAGATGCTTACTGTACTTACGTCGCTGAGTGCTAAGTAAATTACGTGGTCCTCTATTTCTATTGGTTAGTAATAGCTTAAAAAATATTTTTAAAACCTAATATGGAGAGCGGGGTAAGCAGTTAGATTAAGCTAGGGTAAGCACCGTATAAGAGTGAGAATGAATGTTAATAATCTAGAAGAGCATGGAGCGTGGATTCCACTTGATCGGAGAGCTTTTCTTGTGGCTCTCCACCGGAGACAGGGCCAACCAATCGGAATAGCGGATCACGTGATTTACTTAGCGCTCGGCGATGTGAGTACATGACTTAAAGAATTGCTAAAACACTGCAGAGACCTTGGTAAGAGAGCAGTGGATAGAAATAATGAGGATAGAATATTCAATGGCTATAGCGAGAGAAGGGTTATGTAGTTGTAGTTTGGGTGGGAAACTTGGAGGAAATGAGGGTTCAGGCCATCCACTGGGTGCTTATGTAAGCAAACACTGCGCTTTGGCTCTTGCTCGCTGAGTATTTTTTCTTTTTGCGCTCGATGTCTAGAGGCTATGATAAGCGATAAGAATTATCTAGAGGAGCCGCGGTCTCACTTTTTTCTTCCACTCCTGATTGTTTCTCAAGTTTGCCCATTTTCGTCCGTGCTCGTGTAGAGAGAATTTTACTCTTCCAATTTGTGTTCAAGCTTTATTATCAACCGGGATGCTAACACCAGTGCTAGCGTGAGCGAGCTGAGATGGCTTGTGTCCAAAATCCACATTAAAAGAGTTCGTATTATTAAGGCAGTTTTTTACTATTGTTGATGGTATACTGAGACATCTCTCGCTCTTTACTATTTTTTTTGTTAAAGAAGAGGGGTTTCTGAATACGGTATGGTTGTTTGGTGGTATTCTCGGGAGTGTAAGAAACGCGGGGGTCTCCGGGTGTTATAGCCACGTTCCACTTCCAGCTACCTATATCGTGCCGAAGCACATCCCTACTAAGCCACTTGAAAGGTGTGCAACTAATGACATTCCTATGGCTACTGTATCGATCGGCGCTGGAGGATTAAGCGATCTACCGGTATGCACAGGTTCCCATATCCTGCACTGTTTCGCTACCTCATCCAGTACTCGTACTATCCGGCCGGCCCCCACGAAAACCCCTCGGTGCCGGCGATACAACCACCCCAGCTAGACCTACATACCGCTACGGCCTTGGTGTACGACACTGCAAAACTACTTTTTGGTGGAAACCACAAATGTCCTAGGCATTAATATTATGATATTTGAGCTAAGGTATACTAAGCTTTCCTACCCAACCTGGCGGAAGCACCTCCACTACGAACATGGCCGCTACTGTTGCAAGTGAAAGCGACAACCTCCCCCGACAAAATGCAAGTGCTCCATACAAATAACAAGCACCCTACACAAAGTGAATGATGATAATTTATGCAGCAAAGCAATCGCAATAGTCTTCTCAAGAGGCATGCAAGATATTCTCCCACAATCTTTATCCATTATCCCACCTGGAAGTGTATCTCGCACTGATGCTCGTATTCTTTGTATGCTTGCCAAGGTCGGTTAGATCTCCCACTACGACATTTACGCTACTCCGCTTACCGTAGCCTGCTATAATTAACCCTTACCTGCATGTGAAACCTGAGCACCAATATGGCCGCCAACTTTCAGCAGTAGCGAAAGATTGTACCCGGTGTGTGCAAATATTTGAGAGCTCTTTCTCAGATTGATGGAATTTCTATAAGCGCGTTGCGGGGATCTTGCTTTCCACCTATTCGCGGCGCGGCTGAACACTATATACCTAAGAAAGGAGGCACCACAGTTTGGTAAAACGCCACACTAGCAAAGCCAATTCGCCAAAACCGAAACCCCCAACAAAAGCAACCTTATAGATTCGCAGGTAGCCCAAGAATCTATAGTCACTTATGGCATACTTCTACTTAGGGTGGCTGGAGCCCATCTCTCATTGAGCTTGGAGATCAGCTGGACAATTGACCCCGAAGAATCTTCCATGGGGCCGGATTAGCCCTCGACAGCCAAGGGTAAGTTACCTTAACCGTGTGCTCGCTAACTAGAAATCTAACTGCAGTCTACAATGACCCACGGCGAGGTCAGAACATGATAAAGCAAGAACCCTCACAGAATCCTTCTAGGACAGCTATCCTTTGTACATGTATTCTCAGTATACAATGAGCTCTCATTGCCGTGGAATAGGGTATCGGTATCGACGTATCTTATCACCGCGCACTAATTCCAACCCAACCGACACCACACCGCACAAAATAAAACCACCATCCATTCTACCGATACTTTCACCCTCCAATTCGCCTATATATGAAACGGTACGATGCTGTAATCTCTTTGGCCCTTCATTTTCAGTCTATATGTGGGAATCCTGTTGCTTTGAGGTGATTTTCAACAAACCCTCGAACCAAAATTGAAAGAGTCTCTATAGTGCCTCTTTGTCAGTTCTTATCGTGATTAGGGAAGGGTCTATTATTGTTGGATCGCCCTTGGCAAGTGGCCTCGAGATGTTCCTTCTCGCCGATCTCGCAGCGACTATTTTGAGGGTTATTGGCAGTCTGCAGCATTAATGAGCCTTTTTCTTTTCTTGAGAGCATAGTTCTCTCTGAATTTACACTATAGCGTATCTGCTGGATCCCTTTTCTGCTTTTGTTTCATACTATTAAGTTATTTGCAAGAGGAGTGAGGTTAATAAGTCACATGAAAATACTCTCTTCTAGGCTCCCCTACACCCTCAATTTTTATAGGTATAGTGGTGGAAGCAATGATGGTAAGCATCTGGCAGCTGCAATCCGGTGCTATTCATTGATCCATATCATTTAGGCACGGCCCCTATATAGTTCACGATTCCTTCAAGAACGATTCCGTTATTGCACCGCTTATATTCCATCTATAAAGACCATCTATATTATCTATTATTCAGGGAAGAGTGTGGGAGTGAGAGAAAAGTAAGGGAAAAAAGAAGAAAGTACAAGAAAAGAGAAGAAGACGCCAGGGATAATCTACAGCTAGAGCAAAACTAAGGACAATGGGATGTAAATCGCAAGCTTTATATAAAAAAATCCCACAATAATAGAACCATTTCACCCCACAGACTAGAATATATTGTACTGAATAAACATGAACTTACAAATCCTCGCTAGAATATGTTAGACAGGGGGGTTCGCACGGGAATGATAACAGATATGAGCATTCCTATGAGATAGGATTTCTTGTTTTTAGATGAGATTATGTCCACAGACAACTTCCATAATAGCATGCTGTGAAGGAGAAGGATTGGGAGTTGATTTACTTGAGGTGGTGTCTCCTCAGTCTTAAGTCGTGTTAGGGGTTATCGCTTTGACGTTAGGCTGTAGTATGGCTATCGCGTTCTGATGGCTATATTCAATTGCGCACCAGAGCAGCGTTCAGCCAAAGTTATCTAGGTTGTTAGGCGTGACATCTTCCCGTCCGAGTAGCATTTTGACCACTTCATCGCGCTTAAACCAAGCAGCATACGAGAGCGGTGTTAGGCCCGAATTATCTGGTCTGTTGGGGTTGACGTCTTCCCGCCCGAGTAGTATTTTGACCACTCCACCGTACCCATTCCAAGCAGCATACGAGAGCGGTGTTTGGCCTGAATAATCTGGCCTGTTGGGGTTGACGTCTTCCCGCCCGAGTAGTATTTTGACCACTCCCTCGTGCCCACGCGAAGCAGCATGCAAGAGGGGCGCTCTACCGCGATTATCTAGCTTGTCAGGATTGACCTCTTCACGGTCGAGTAGTATTTTTACTACCCCGTCGTGTCCATTCGAAGCAGCATGACAGAGCAGTGTAATGCCATCATTATCTGGCTCGTCAGGGTTGACCTCTTGACGCTCGAGTAGTATTTTTGTCGCTTCCTCATCTCCACCTGCAGCCGCATTCCAGAGTAGTGTTGCGCCCCATGTTTCTCGCTTGTCGGGGTCGGCCCCTTGATGTGCGAGTAGTATTTTTATCACTTCCTTATGTCCTCCCCGGGCCGTATACATGATCGGCGTTCGACCAGCATTATCTAACCTGTGGGGTTGACCTCTACCCGCCCGAGTAGTATTTTCACCACTCCTTTATGTCCATTCCAGGCGGCATGCGAGAGCGGTGTCCTGCCGTAGCCATCTGGTTTGTCGGGGTCTACCTCTTCACGGTCGAGAAGTATTGTCGCCACTCCACCATGTGCACACATAGCCGCGTACGTGAGCGGCGTTTTACCCTCGCTATCTGGCGTGTTAGGGTCGACCCCGTCACGGCTGAGAAAGATTTTCACGACTCCCTCATATCCAGTAAGGGCGGCACGCGAGAGCGGTGCGTGGCCGAACTCATTGGGCTTGTCGGGGTCGACCTCTTCACAGTCGAGTAGTATTTTCACCACTTTCTCATGCCCACACGTAGCAGCCCATGCAAGTGGTGTATGCCCACCAAAACCTCCTTCGTTGATATCATAACATTCCATCTCTATCAAAGCAGTTACAAGGTCGCCAATTCCGAAGAACGATGCGCAGTCTAGTCCACTGAACGGTGAAACCATATAATCATCAAATTCGTCAAAACTCAGATACCCTATTCCACCAGAAGCAATTTCGGCGATATGTGGCCAGGGTATTCCCTAAACAGCGCTAGGGCAAACGACCTGCCGTAGTCCGAGAGTTCCCTTTTCGCATGGGCTCCCCAGTGCAGGGAACAATATTCTAGAAAGTCCGTCACCATGGTGGCGGAATAAGGGTGGGCTGAAATGGCCTTAACTTGTTGGGAATTCAGATATGTCAAGCAGATCTCTGTTATTGTCGAGTGAGGTCTATCGAAAATATCATGAAGGATGGAAAGGTATTCTTGCAGAGTAAAGTGGATTAAGCGTACAGTTGATGCCTCCTTATCAACTGTAATAAGCCCTTGGCAGCAACCGACTAGTGTCGGCATTGAAAGGGCGTTGTAGGCATTGAAATCCGTGGAGCCCAACTCGACTGCTAGGGCATGGCAGAGCTCATCAGGCCTCAGCAGCCGTTCTGCATGACTGATCCACATTAAAGCTCCCATCCCGAATCTTGATTTACCCCCGCCCGGGGCCTTTATGCGTTCAATCGCCGCACCATAGGCATCATCTAAGCCCAATCCGTCCATGATTCTGTGAAGCCTTTCTCGCCTCCGATGTATTGTTGATTCTTGCAAGATTGCTTCGATATTTAAGGAACAGAGGAGAAACCTAAACATATCAATTAGCTGATAACAGGAGCGGCATTTTCAGCATCATCGCTCATGCCCACATTTCTGATATATTTTCGGGAATCTTCGCCAGAATGTCTGCCTCCGGACTATCATCCATGGCATCGGGTGTTTCGTCCTCGTCTGGTCTAGCACGAAGGTATGTGGTGATATCATCTTTGCTCACACCAACTCGTACACTTATCACTCGCCCAGCAAGCCGCTTTTCGATCTCAGCCCGAATGTGGGGCCTTCCAGTCACGAATATTCGTGTTCCCGGGGACTTCTCAAGGATTTGTTTCAGTGAACCCAGAATCCTGTCTCGTTGCACTCCCTCACATTCGTCAAGAGCGTCAATATAGATAAATGTGGGCTGGGAGGTGGTGATGGCCTGTAGCATCTTCGCGATATCGACGAGCAGCGGTCTGCATCCACCAAGAGTCTTTTTCTGCTCTTGGAAGGTTTGCCATATTTCCTCCGGAATCCATTCCATTCCGTTAACCATCTGTTTCACCAAGGAACCCAGCACACTGATCTCAGAGTGCTCTTTTCGCGCTGTGAAGTCGAAGTAAAAACACGCAACGGCGATGTTTTGTCTGGCCCGATTGCATAGCCTATCCACTACCAGTGAACTACCATCGCGGCTTGATAGCACCAACTCCCGTTGGTCTCTCTCCGGAGAATAACCCTTGTTACCTCATAAAGGTCTTTCCGACCCCCGGATCTCCATGGCAAAACAGAACTCCCTTAGAACTTTCACCCTCCAAATCAAATCCGCACCATGCTTTAAATTCCTCGGTTTGTATGAGCCGTTCCCCGATATCGTTTACACGGCGCTCTCGAATGTTGAAATGCCGTAAGCTGGGCTCTAGGGGTGATAGCTAGGCCAGGAGTTGAGACCGATCATCGACAAAAGTACAGTTGCTCCACACATTACTATTAAAGGAGTTCGTAGAATTGAGGCAGTTGTTGCTATCGCTAATGGTATATCGCGACATCTTCCACTCGTTATTGTTCTATTAAAGAAGAGGAGTTGCTGAGTATGGTAGGTTGATGATATTCTTGCGAGTGGAAGCGAAGCGGGGTCTGGTTTAAGAAAAGCGGGGGTCGCCGGGTATTACAGCAGTGTAGCACATTAAGCTACTTACAGTATATAGTGCCGAAGACCCATTCTATAATAACTAAGCCACCTGAAAGGGGCGAAACTTAGTGGCTGCTTTATCCTGCTGCAGGACGTGGCGTTATATGCACCGGCTTCTAAGTTCTAGCCTGTTGTGCGAGTCTCGTGCGATACTATCCTGCCTGCTACCAACGCAGGCTCCTCAGTACCGGCAATAGAATAAGCCTAATTAGATCTATAAACACTACAGCCTTCGTGGCCGACACTGTAAAACAATTTATGGAGGGTTGGAACAACCCATGGCCAATCGGGCGAAGCATCAGGGATCCCACATGCGGGAGGA
>QOVD01000901.1:0-10863 GCA_003521225.1 Tuber microsphaerosporum
GTAGTAGGTCTTCTGTTTGTCGCTCTTCTTCTGAGTCTGTATCAAGGTCTCCAGGAAGTAACTGGTTTTCTGAAGGGTTGTGTGCTTCCGGTCCTACTGCCGGTGATGAAGGACCTGGTGTGGGTTCTTGTGCTGGAACTTGTTGTTGGGAGGGTCCGTAGATCCTGCCGGATCTTGTGGTGCTTCTTTCCCTTCGTTCCGCTATTTTGAATGCTGCACTGAGCCAGGAATTTCTTTCCCTGCCGCTCCTGCTTCTAACTAGTTAACAAGAAAGGAAGGATGATCAGTCCTACCTGATGGTTCTCAATCCAAAGAACCTGGTTTCACCTGCTGAGGCGAAAAAAATGTAACAGGTTTACTCCAGTTTTAACTAAATACAATGAGACCGGCGGTAGTCCCGCTAGCGCTGGGCTCAAGGGAGGCTTCGGGAGAGGCGAAGGGAGAAGAGTATCAGGTAGAGAGCGTAGGGAACAAAGGATCGCCGTTCAACCAAGTATATTCTTAATCTAGGCGTCTCGCTGAAGTCTGCTCTGTCTCCTGCTAGCCAGGAGACGGTTCTTAAATACATGAGTTGTTCCCATCCTTCAGTAATCAGATATCCTGCAACCACGATCATTACCGGTGAGTGTACAGTTCACCGGAATCCTGTAGTCCTGTCGGAGTCTCAAAGACTCATAGCTCACCGCTACAAAGCCTGCTGCCTACCGCCGGTATACATGACCATTCCTTTCCGGAATTCAAACAGATAAGTTCCAACCAAAGAAACTAAACACATAACAAGCTGCCGGTATCCTAATCAATACCAGAGGTGAGATAAAACCAAACATAAATCAAACTAAACTAAACATAGTAAATCTATCGCTGCCGCCTGTGTAATGCTGCCGGAACATGTACACATGTTACAGTTCTAAACTAGAGGAGTAGCTATAAAGGATAGGGCAAATAGTAACTATTTAGCCAGATATGTTAACTTGAAAGTACTGTCTGTTAGTGTCCGCCATCCTGAGTTCTGGGTTTGTGGTTTCTATCTATAGGCTTCAACTGACTTCTTGCCTCCAACGGCTGATTGATGTATATGTATACATATTTAAGTTTTACTGGGTCTTGTACAAGTGCTTTATTCTTCATTCTTGATCAGAAAATTTTATGGGCCATATCTTAATATCATTCCAGGAACTGGTCTCTGTAGTGCTTTCCTAACTGGATTGAAACTAGGATATCTTTTTTTCTTAGATGTTTTGCTATATTACATATGTGCTGGATATCTTTACGAGATTTCCTAATTTCTTATCACATCCAAATTGTTCCTACTAGCTGCTGCCTTCCCCTCCCCCCCTTTGGCTCAATTTCATTATCCGCTATGTTTCTCTGTCTAGTGTTTAACGTCTACATGCAGTAGTTGCCTAGAGCTTCTCTATCCAAGCGATGGACTCGGACAACAAGAATCTTCAGATTTGTGTAACCTTTGAGTCATTTGTGAGCTTTCGCTATTCTAGTTGGATCTTCAGGTTTCAAATTTCACATTTTGGAGGGGTTTCTGATGTTCTGTTAAGCTCTAGTTTGCATCTCCCTCTTGATCTGAATTGTGTTCCCACAGCCACACCAATAACTCCGGAGCTTGCCATATCCCAGTCTTTTTCTTCTTCTTTTCCAGTCACCGTTCCACTATTAAAGGTACAAGAATTTGGCAATAACCCAGTCAGGTCTGTTATCTATATTTACGCCGGAGTAGATCGAATTTCAAGAGTTGATCAGAACTGCTCTTGGGCGATCATCTATTACAAAGCTTGAAGTGAATAGTAGATACATTCGCCTAATCAACCCGCTCAGTGCCCTTTGCTTAGACTTTCGTTCTTACTCGCGCTGAGGGATACAAGTTACTTACTCTAGTTTAGCGGTGTGGGTGTGTTCGTGTGCGATTTTAGACATATCTCCGAGAGGATCCCGGCAAAGAAAGCGCGGTTTATCTGGACTGAGCAAGTTACATCTCCAGCCCTACCAAATTCCGGTCTAGAGATATAGCGTAGGATCCTATGCCAGAGGCGCCGTTTATCATATCGTATACCGGTATTTTTTCTATCCGCAATCAAACCACTCGTATCGGCTTGGAGACTTGGGCCAACCTCCGGTGGCGTGAGAAAGGGGGAAGGATATGCGGGTAATGTAAAAGGGGAAATGTGAAGAGGCAAGCTGCAGGGGAATCACAATTGGCTACAATGATAAACACCACGTTGAGATATTGCGCCACTCAAGCTCAACACTTTTTGCAGTGACATCTTATGATCCCAAGGTTCGAAAAGCTTGTTATCTGATAGAAATTAATGCTTTACCGTCAGCCGCGGTGTCGGGTTTTTCTCCGGCATTGGG
This sequence comes from Tuber microsphaerosporum, assembly GCA_003521225.1. NCBI lineage: Eukaryota > Fungi > Ascomycota > Pezizomycetes > Pezizales > Tuberaceae > Tuber > Tuber microsphaerosporum. Next base: position 2,368 of record QOVD01000901.1, read on the forward strand.
GTTCGCTGGGAATAGTGATGTTTGGCCATCCCGGGAATCCCATCACAGGGTAGCATAATGGAGGCTTGGGAGAGTCCGTGACGCGGCCATGAGCTAAGACGAGTGAGAAAGCATGATCTGGAGCTTTCGGGAATACCGTTGGGGATCGCACCCAACATCGACGAATGTTAAGCCAAGCTAAAAGTGGCAATGGCGCCACTGTTAGGGGTTATCCATAGTTCTTGCCCGTGACTGCAACGAGTATCTATAAGGTAGAAGCGAGGGGGCATCATTTGGAGGGATCTTAGCAGTTGTTACGACAGCTGAGAAGGAGGAGAATAGCAGATCTTGTGTGGCATCACTAATTCGAGAAACGCAATCTCGGCCCTATAGAAAGTGCAAATCGGTCCAGGTGGGGAACTACGACTGCGAGGAAATGGAGCAGACAAGGAGCTTGTTTGAAAAAGGCCCAAGGGGATGGCAAACAAAAATCAAGCTCTAGCTTGTCATCCACTAACAAAAAATATATTCTAAGATTCAAAAATTATTTCATATCTTTGAGGGCCAAACTATGCCTCTTCTACAGAAATAATTGAAATCATCCTTGACAGAACCTTTCAGGATATGTACGGATAGAAAACCTGAGTTGAGTGAGATTTGTCACAAATCAGGAGAAGTAGCTCGAACCTGCAGCGGCAACTAATGCGTAGTTCTCCAGCTTCTCACCGACCAGGGGGTCGCGTATACGTTTCAAAGTTCTAGGAAGGTTCACAAGCAATTAATATCAACAATCCGGTGCGACGGGAACTCCTCTACTGCTGGAAGGTGACAAAGGTGGGAGCGCCGATACTGAAAGGGGGCAAGTGTCCGCCGGATGTTTAGGAGCATCATAGTGTGTTCTTAGGCTTAATGTTTTTGGGATATGGGGATATCAGTGCTGTGTTTGCTTGTTCCCTTTACCACCTGGAGAGGTTGCGGGGACGCGATGACCCAATATCCATGGGTGGTGCTAGGAGAGAGCTCCTGCGCTCTCTTTGGGTCTCTCTGACTATGTGCGGGGTGCCTCTAGCATTTCTAACCCTGGTGAAAAGCGATTGGTGTCAATTTTCCCCTCACTCTTGTTGCTCGGGTCGAGCGGGCTTATGTTGCAGGCTCTCAGGGACGAATGTACAAGCTTTCTGAGTTCACAATCAAGTTACCATACAAAGCCTGAACTGTGTAGGGTTGTTACCCGCTATATTCCGGTGCTCTCCCTGGTTATGCGAGCTTAACTTTGGCCTTACAGTGCATCATCTGGCATATAAGAAACTTCCGGCTATGTCTATAAATACACTAACATGTGAACAAGTGGATCCCTACCAGTGGTAATGGTGTGCTGTAAATCGAGTCTGCAAGCTTGCCCCTTCCAAACTGGCAAGTCGAGGGTTCGGTGCTATCGTATGAACAGCTACAGAGAGTATTTCATGCAACAGAACATAAATCTGGCGCTATCTTGCCGAGCCAGCAATCTCGTATTTCATGATATGCAATAGCTGGGCCAACGCATGAGGTTTCCAATCTGCCCACGTAATGCCGCCAAACTCACAAATACGCTCCGCCCAACCCCCCAGAATACCTCAACTAGACCACACAGAAATACCTCATATACCGCCTCTCCGCTTTGGTGGCTGATGTCGCTATTATGAATTCTTGACAAATGAGATCGGAGCATAATTACATGCACACAAGATTAGAGCAACCAATGGGAACCCAATTTCTACGGGATAGATAACAAAGAATTTGGTTGTCAAAATTGTGTCTAGCGATGGGGGAGCCCTTTTCTATAGGGGATATGTCCGAAAATATAGGATCTCCTTTGGCTACATTTTCTCAGAGCAACAATTCACTTGTACCAAAGTTTACAATTATAGGTAAAACTATTGCCGAAGAAATGGGATTTGTGTCAAATTCCTCCTGTAAAAACCATTTGAGTCCCAGAAATGCTTGCTTATACTACGAAGAAACCATTTACAAATACAATCTGAAGATCGCGATCCCGGAGGACTCGTTGCTTCCCTTCAAACGTAGTTAGCGACGATTTTTAGACTACACAAAGCTAGACTACAACTCAAATAAAACGGAAATTCCTAAAAAAAAAAACCCCCTTCACGATGGCGAAGAGTGCCTATATTACCTCCGTGCTCAAACGCCATTGCCCTAATCAGACCAATAGCCCGTCGCCTCGCACATCTATACTTTGTTTCAAGGGCAGTGTCCCTAAATTGACCTAGTGTTCATGTATAGGTTCCTTCTGTCCGACTAGAGACCGTGGCCAGGGTTGCTAGTGGAGATCGGCAGCATATTGCATGGAGATACCGCACCCGAACTGATCAGCGCGATCGAGTGAGTTGCGGTGAATCGCTCTCCATTGAGCAATGATATAATGATCATCTAACTCCTGCCAGAATATTCAGGGCCTGATGGGCGCCTGGGCAAAATAAAGGAAGAAAAAATAGCTTTTCATGAAAATTAAATTTTGCTGAGGACTCGAATCCTCCCGGCCAGATAGCTAAGAAGAAGCCATACCCAGATGGTAGCTACCCTACTAATTACCATAGTGAGCTCATAAATCAATTATGAGGCCTACGAGTTATAATTGAGAAGACAGAAGCCAGGATTGGATCTCAACATACTTTTGAAACAGAAACTCCGAAAAGCCCAGGAAACCACTGTTTTCCTGACTTACGAAGGCGGGCTTCACCCCGTTCTCAATCGCTGTTAGGAAGGCTTGAGATGCCCCAATGTACCCTATCATGCATAAATAGGAGTTCTTTGCACGAGCAGGACCTTAGACTTGAGACAGCTCAGAAATCAACAGGTTCGAACAACCTACGGGTGGTAGGCGAGGGTCAACTGCTCAAGCTTTTACAGCGTCATCTGCAATCACTCGCGTCCTATGAGGATTTATTACGAATTGTTTCTTGGGAAGTTGTTATTGCCTTAAGTGAAAAAAGAAAGAGGAGAAGAAAAGAAAGAAGCGAGGAACTAGATAGAAAAACAACCACCAGGAAATCATTGAGCTGCAGAAACACATTCGCGGCATCCGGTATGTATTCTAATGAGGTCTACTGTAACAGGATTGTTGGAAACTGTGGTTCCGTTTGGTCAACTTGTTTGCTTCTAGCTGTTGAGTCTTGTAGGGTACGGGCAACCACCCTATGTGTGGAGAGTGTAGGACGGCGTTGAGGGTAGACCATTGGGTGCGCACACATGTTTGTTAGTCCCATTTAGTTAGCAGGCATCGCACCTGAGAATAGAACAAGTTCTCTCTTGCACCACCACGTCCACCCATCCAACACTAGCTGCGTCGTATCACCCCCCGGTACCTTTCTTATTTCACCTTGATTTCCTTTTCTCCTCTCTCCTCTGAATCCTTTTTATCTTGGACAGTGAGAAGACCATAATACAAAGCAATCTCGACTTTTCCAATCCTATTCGCTTTTGTGACCTTTACTTCTTCAATGCTTCTGAAAAGAATTTTATTGCGTACCCTCTCTACCAGGGTACAGGGGTGTTTTCCTTTTTCCGTTAGTAGTTTTCTACCAATCTCTTGTATCTCCCTCTTCTCAAAATGCCGTCTTCATACCTTTTTCGCCATCACTGATTGACAAACCAATCCGCAGATAAGTTTCCGTTCAGTAAAAATGCACCTCCTGTCCCGTCCTCCACACATACCAACCTTGACTCATCGTAGTATGGTAGTACTTCATATCTCACGCCCCCATAATATAATCAACAAATCAGTGAACATAAAACATTTCCCTTAAACCCCTGTGCAGTTTGCAAAAGTATAGAAGTTCGATTCCCCTTCACAATAAGGTATTATTGAACCAACTACCACCCAGGCCAGGAGACCTAAGAGGCCATGGCCAATGGTATCTGGGAAACTGAACACCTTGGGCCTTCTCAAGGAAGCTGTAGGGCAAATCCGGCCTGCTGCGAGGTGCTAGAGTCCTATTCTATACTATAGCCCTATGATAGGGGCTGGTTCCGCTATTAGCTGGGTAGAAGAAAAAGATAAAAAAGTATTCTCTTCTCTTACTTGACCCGAAAAAGCAGCAGCAATTTCTGAATACTGTACTAATTCTCTAGTACAAAAATGTCAAGATTAGTTCAGACATCTGACTATTCACTCTTAACCACTCTTCCACTGTTGATAGCTTGCAAACTTACTGTGTTTTCTTAATGCTAGGTCTATATAGTTAGTATAGATGAGATCTGTTCAAGACTTGTGATCGCAAGGAAGGTTTCTAGCGGAGCTTGCCTGTGAACTTTGTTGCTCGGAGCAGTGCAGCAGGCCTCCTCTCATGACTCCTAGCGAGGAAAGCGGCTAGAAATTCAATTTTTGGTTTCTGGCCGCAACCCTTTGAGCTATCTTCGTGCGGTCTCACAATTGGTAAAAGGTTGCATTGTGTTAGCAGGCATCCACCAGAACCTGACGGTTCATAGACGCCATACTGTGATCGGCTATCACACTAAATCATACGAAATCACTCTTATTATGGTCTTGCTCCAAGTCCGATACAATCCCCCGAACTAGGTTATAATAGATCATAAATGTTGATACCATACTTGAGCCACACTTCTGTCATGCATCTGTTAGTGTATGCTAGTAGGCGTGTGGCAGCCTTCCGCTACTTAGTATGGGCAATTTCTATGATGCCACCACCAAGTGGACAAAGAAATCGTAAAGCAAAAAGATTAGCTCCAGAGACCAACCCCCTAGACATTTTTTAGCATCACCATATATATATGCGATCTTACTTATAAAATAAGATAATTTCCACAATTTTTACTGTCATTGTGTCCGAAAGTAACACATAAGTTAGCCCTCACCTCCTTCAGGACATTCGGAATATACTGAGCAACGCTATAACTGAATTTGCTAGACGAGGATAAGGGGTGATTTTTCTGCATTCTATGAGAGATCTGGCCAGCTATAGTGAAAGCGGTTGCCTTCTCCCCGCATCTCTATTTAAAGCAGCCAAGAACCCATCTTCCTCTTCCTATCAGCACCCTATCAACTAACTTTCATTAGAATTCGAGTTCACCTAAACATCAGTTTTATGGTAGTTCAATAAACACCATAGTAGCGCCTTTGTGCAAACGAACTTCAAAAAGCTAGGCAAAGGGCGGAGCAGTGTTTAGCCTTTCTAATCTTTCATTTACGTGAGCGGTATGGTATGTATTGGATTTGTTTCCCCACATACCTGTAGTTGCCATTATCTCTTGGGATTCTGTTTAGTTTGTTTTTCCCTTCTAGACTCTCTTGGGTGTATTTTTCATCCTTGAGATTTGTAGATTGATGTACCATATTAAGGGTAGGGTAGGATGGCAGTGGATTGTTCATCTATTTTCTTGGATTGTCGTTCCCTAGTTTCAGTATCTCGTTTTCGGAGTTGGCTGCTTGAGGGATGTTGTGTATCTCTTTGTATCACACTTCACTGGTTCCCGGGGCAGTCTAGTTTAGTCATTGCACTTCCTTGCGCAAATCTCTCTTACTGCTTCTTGCCATGGATTCGCTCTCTTGGTTAGTTCGTCTGGTGGGATTGTTAATTAACAGAACACCATACTTGGGCAAAGGTCATAGCTAGGAGTAGAGATACTAGGTTCGCTGAGGAATAGATTGCTTGGCATGAGTGTTATGTTAGATGGGATTGTGGAGCTGGGGTCGGGGTAAGATGAATTGGTCGGATTCAAGGTCACGATATATATTATAGGCTAGGACATGTGGTGGTGAGTTGATTGTTCCTGGCTCTGTGGCTCATGGGTAAGTGGGAAGGGATAAGTTGGATGGATAATAGGCTTGAGTTTGCTGTGGCGGGTCCTAGTTGATATATGTGCCCTGATGGGGATAGCTGGTTTGGCGCATAGACTCCTGTTGGGCTATGAGTTTCGATATCCTCCGAGGCCTAGGCCATCTGGCAGTGCTGCCAGATCAAGCTAGCCTCGCATATGGCTTACTCCCGTGTGGACTGTTGGGGACACTAGTAGAGGGTGGTTACCTTCTATCTTGCTTTCCCAGGTGTGTAGTTGGGCTGCGAAGGAAGGGTATATCTGAGATGGGATGTGGATTGATATACTATACTATGCTATAATGGAAGTTTGGGGGGGACGTGCGAAGCCACCGGAGGTTTGCTCTTTGCATTAGACTATATCTATCATTTCCTTATTCTTATTCCAGGAATTGCTCATTTCATACAGTACATAAATAACCTTAATTAGTACCGAGGAAGTGGGGTCCAAGAAGTCCTAGGAAAAGGCTTGAAACAAGTCAACGCAACTTACCTACCGGCTCAAAGTTGTTATCCAGAAATACTGCACAAAGTTAGAGCAAACAACGCCTCCATTTTCTGGACTGGAGATTTATTTGTCTAGGATCCCAGAATGCATAGAAGCGGAGGAGCACGAGACTTTCAACAGCGGCAAAATCAGTAAACTTGTTGGATATATTGACATGTGGGTGCTAGAGCTGGTCATTTCAAAGCTTGTCATTTCAAAAATGGTTACTCTGTGGTGTGAGGGAAGAGGGCTGGTGCCAGAGCCATTGTTCACTCAGCTCCGGGGTGCCTTGTGGAGGGGACTTGAACAAAATTGGGCTTCAAAGTTCATGAAATATAAAACTAGTACTCTACCTAAGCCCAGAAACTGAGATACCTACAACAGTCAGTATCATACAATACAGCCCTGTGGACTAAACACCGAGACAAGTATGCTGACCAACCCTGACTCCAGCCCCACCCTGCACTATCCTCTACCCATGACATTACAGCACTACTTCACCACTCCAAGTACTCCTCCTCCCCCCTCTTCCCCCAAAGCCAAAGCTGTATTATACCAAGATAACCGATACCCTCACCAGCACCACACCGACTCCAAACTAAATCCAAACCTACAGTAACACTTCCGAGAGTTAAAATAATCACATGTCTTGCTATGCCGTGGATAGGGGTGGTAGGCACGGTATGTTCCTTGCTATCATAATGGATGCTGGTAAAGGTCTCATACAGTAAGTTACAGTAGGGGTGGTGCGCCCTCCCTTAGACGGTTAATACAGTCAGACTTGTCATTTAGCCCGTGCACGGTGCCTCGGGAAGCCCGATTGAGGCATAATACAACGAGCAAACCATCCTCTTCGTGAGGGAAACATCTTGTAAAAAAATTTCCCGTCAGTGAGAAATAAGAAAGTTGCACCGACCAGGTGGCTAAGTTATCCGTCTAGTAGAGGCTAGACTCGGAGATAGTGAAGATTAAAGGAGTGGCTCTAGCAGGCAGAGTGGAGTGGAGCGGAGTGAAGTATATTGGTATGGGAGGAATGGGGGGTCATGCGGGGTCACTCGGTGGCTGTGTGGATCTGGGGTCTACCGGTAATAGAAATGATCACTACCATAAACACAATAGGTGCACTTCCAACTCCACCCCCCAACACACAATACCAAAAAGTGACATATACACCCCCTCAATTCATAACCCAGGCTATACTACAGTACATAACATATACTACACACCGCCAAACACCCCCGAATCGTTCTCGACAGAAATTTCTCAAGAACGGCAGAGCCTCAATTTCCGCCACAGCCCGCAACCTTTGAGTAAAAAATAAAATAAAAACTCCCCTCCTGCAGTCCACAACTGCGCCAGTTAGACGCCAAATTCTGTCGGTGAAAAGAAAAGAAGGAAAAAGGAAACCAGTCTTGTGACATACAGTGTCGTTGTCCCCGATGATATTTGGGTATTTGGGGGTTTTTTTTTGTGGAACAGGGTGTGCGGGTGAGATGAGATGAGGTAAAATGAGGAGATGATGAGGTGATGAGATGACGAGATGGATAGAAATGGTAAGGAAGTAATAAAAACAGACTTAGCACTAACATCGTACTAACCGGCCCTTTATATGCCGATACCCTCCTAACTAATAACCAACCCCACAATTGTACCCTTCGTCAATCGTAAAAATCCAAACAGTAGCACAAAATAAGACAAAAAAAGCAAGAAGGAAATCTTTGCTTTCGCACACTCACTAATAGAGAAGGGAGCAGAGAGAAGAAAAAAGAGAAAATGTTAAGGAATAATAATACCCACAGCGCTGTATATCCAAACGAAACCGTATAACCCAGAGCGAAACGCAAGCCATAAAGGAAAAAAGGACGGGAAAGGGGAAGAATTAAGAATGGGGTGGCGAAAGAAACACATCTCCCTTCCAGCATTTCACACAAACCCCCAAAAGATAGGAAAAGACCCAATCTGTTGTAACACACCATCCGACATCCGCTCAATCTCGACAATTTTCAAGAAAATCATTTCCGATAACCCTTCTTTCTCTCCTTCCTATACCCCCCCGTAGTCGAATAATAAGACCCGTCTCCCGCCGCCCCTGCAGGTGTATCCTCTCGGCTCAACGGCGGCGTCGGCGCCGGCGGTAATCCCTCTGGAAACTCCACCTTCTCTCCTCCAACTTCCTCCTCGGGGCTCTCAATAGTC
>QOVD01000902.1:0-16286 GCA_003521225.1 Tuber microsphaerosporum
GTGGTGGTTTGTGGGGTCGGTTGATACATTTTTTTGGCGTTTTTGGTTCTTTTTGTTTGTTGGTTGGTTGGGGGGGCTTGGGCGGGAGTTTTAGATATTATAATAGAAATAGTGGTATTATTATTATATGTAGAGTGAGACTCGATAGTTGGGAGAGGAAGAGGAAGAAGAGGAAAGGAGGAAGAAGGGAACAGCCCTCCAGGAGTCCCAAGTGATGCAGCAGCTACCAGACACTCCTCAAGTCTTGGCAGGCACGAGTTATATATAGTCCAGTGTTTTGGTGTTTTGGTAGTCGGCTGCGCGTGAAAAAGTGTACGGCACGTACCTTCCGATCGTTATTGCTCCAAACTGCGATACTATAACATGTACCATCATAACTTAGTACCAAGACCTAACCATAGGTAAAGAGAGTCGTGGAAAATCAATCAAAGCCCAACGAGAATACATACAAAAGGAAGCAGAATAGTACTATACAAGTACCGGTATGCAAATCCCCTTCATTATAGACTACCGGCAGTACTGTACTAGATAGTACTAGACGCACCTACGAACCTAACATCGGTATATACCGCTGATGCCCCCGCCCACCGTCAACCCTCTCCCGAAACTTAAAACCGAAAACAATAAACCGGCCGGCAGCAAAGCCGGAGTTGCCATAAACCCCACCCGACTTAACCCCCCTCCTTTGTGCATTCTACAAGTACTTATACCACCCCCTTACCACACCACTACAAACCCCCCCCAAACCCGCTTGCCGACCCCCCCCGCCTATAATGATGCCCTCGTATGATATAATATAATATCATACAAGGCGAAACATGTCATATAATAACATCCGAGTGAGCACCCGTGCCCGTGCCCGTGCCTCACGAATAAATTGGTTTTTTTAAGGAACTATTTTGAATTCAAAACCATTACGGCACCGCAAGGAAGGATAACTTATATAACACCATAAAGTACGGGGGGGGTTCCAGAAAAACGAAGGAACGAGGGAAGAGAGGGGGAGTAAGAATGAGAGATGGTTAGGAATGGAATGAGAGGGACAGAATTAGAAATAGGCTCTCGGGGAGATTGATGGCTCGATAGATAGGTAGATATATAGATAGATGGGTAGTGCTAAGTATGAGGTTATATGATAAGAGGGCAAGCAGAGGATGGAAGGAAGCTTCCGTGCTCAAACTACGATAGACCGGAATATGATCGCTGTGATGGATGGATGGATGGACAGACGGAATCAAGGTCAACTACGACGATAACCAGAAATCCCCAATCCATCTATCCCATCTCACCCATCCATCACAGCACAGCAGAGCACAAGCAGCATGCAAGAACAAAAAGAGAAGAAACCTCACATATCACACACACGCTACCGCTACCGGTACCACTACCAGGTCAATCAACCACAGAGAGAAAAAACGGACACAACGAAGGAGAAATGCCTTCCACTACGACAACTAAACTATAAAATAAAAATAAAAAAGTATGATAAGAGAACTCCCCAGACAAGTGGAAAAAGTAAAAGAAAAAAAGAAAACGAAAACACAAAAGAAAAAAGTAATGACCCACAACAAGACAAACACATACCAGTACCATTAGAAGAAAAAAGCCATTTTTCCCCCTCTGGTACAGCTTTTTAATCAATCAACCAATCAAATAGCCTGCCTCATCGCGTTTAAGGGGAGGGGAAAAAACCCAAGTCTTTTTTTCCTATCCCCCCTTCTCTTCTCGAGATACATCGTGTTTTGTCGTTCATCTTCGTTTTTCCCGTCTGCACTTCCGTTCGATGCCTCCTCACTTTTTTTTTCGTTTTTCAATTTTCTCTCGTTTTCCGCTGTTTGGTAGTAGTCGCTGTCTTTGTAGCAGTAGTCGTAGGTTTTTTTTTTGATTTTTCTTTGCTCCGCCCAAGGAATCCCCCCTTCCCGTCTGCCGTCCAACGGCTGGCCTGGTAAACCGAATGTGGCAAAAAAATGAAAAGTTAAAATGAGTTAAAATGAGATGCCCTCCGTTCCATAACAATAAGAGAAAAGAAAAAAAAAGAGCAATTTTATCCCCACCCTTCCCCTTCGAAAGAATTTTTTAAAACAAAAAACACATTTGATCTAAGCAATGAGATAGATGCTGTGCTTTAAGCAGTTGCTATTTCAGCCTTCTCCGTAGAAGCCTCATCAGCGGCTTTAGCGGTAGCGTCGGCGGAGTCTGTCTCCTTGCTTGGGGTCAATGGGACACTGACATCGACAATTTTCTTCCTCTGGCCGGCCTTGGGCTCATCTTCCTTAGACTCGCCGCCGGATTCTTTTTCATCCTCACCCTTGTCGTCGTCTTTCATCTCAACATCATCATCACCCTTGACACCATTTTCCTTCTCAGCGGCTGGGGAAGAGGAATCAGGGATCTTGTCCGCGAGTATTTTATCCCATTTCTCCAATAGCGTAAGAGCGCGCTTACGAAACCTAAACTCGTCGTCTTTAGGGATGAAATCGAGCTTCACAATAGCTTTGAGAACCTTATTAATCTTAGTCGTCTAGAGTATCGTCACCACGTCAGTAAAATCGACACTTTTCTTCTTTTACTAAGTTTTAGGTACTCACGCGAATGGAATCACCGTCAATATCAGTATGCCCTTCAAGAACGCTAAAGTATTTATCCATAGCAGGCATATCCTATACATATATGATCAGAGCTTGCCAGAAAACGCGAATTGGGAAAATGACTTACATCGGCAATGGGCATCTTGCCTTTGCTAAGGAAACCACGTTGCATTCTGTGTCTGAGATACAGTATCTCTTTAGTTCTCCTTTCACCACCACCAGCCTTCTTCCCGCTTGCCTTAGGAGCAGAATCAGAGTCGGAATCAACTACACGGTCTGCGCTCTTGGTAGTAGACTTCTTACGCGGAGCCGGCGACTTCTTATCATCTTTCGCTTGGCCCTTCTTCGTGCTCTTACCACTAGCCTTGGATTTTGCAGTTCCGTTTGACGGGGTCTTGGTTCCTTTGCTGGTCTGAGGCGTCTTGGTCTGTGGTTTTTTAGGTGTTTTCGTAGAGGTAGCCTTCTTGGGAGTCTTTGCCGGCTTGTCTGGGAGGGTGTCATCTTCATCATCAGAAACAGAATCCGACTTTTTGCGCTTCTTATTAGGAGCCTTCTTGGCCGATTTCTTCTGTTTAGGTGCCTCCTCTTCTTCGGACTCCTCATCATCCTCATCTGCTTCAAGATCGTCATCGACTTCTGGAGACCCTTCTGCCCCGACGCCTTCTTCCAGTCTGACACCCCCTTCTTCGCTAAAATCATCCACATCCATCTCCATAGCATCTTGATATGATTTGACATCATCCAGGCTTAAGCCACCCTGAGCAACAGACCAGGCCTCCTGGAGAGGCTTGCTCTTCGAACTTTTTGGTGCATTGGCCAACTTTTCATCATCCAGTGGTTCCAAATTGCCGATACTCATCCAAGAGCTGTTGCAAGGAAAATTTCACACATCAGCCTGTAATCTCCAACAAAAGTGCGCCAGGTAGCAAAACCGCAAATAGTAATGACAAGGCAATGAAAGAAGTGAAAATTTTTGACAAGCACAATTGAGCGACAAATTCGCGTTCCAAGAGAAGATGCGACTGTTGAGAATGAAAAGGCAATTAGCTTCAAAAGGAGCTAGTGAACTTACTACTCGTTTGTACCCATAAACATAACAGGCCAACTTGTCGGAGCGGAAGGAGCGGCCGAGGCCGAGGCCTCGCCTTTCTTTCCGGATTTTCCACTCGGTTTCGTCTTCAATAATGCTTCAGGAAGGAGCTCATCGCTCAAGATGATGGCGGGCCAAGGAGGGAAAGTTCTCATTTTGGCGAGAACGCTCATCCCGGGTTGGTAGTCCACATCGGCGGCAGCTTTCTTGGTAGATCTAGGAGTCTTCCCTTTCAAATTGGCGGAGGACTTCTTCTTGCTTGGCTTGGGAGTGGCGGTTGCTCCTCCTTTGCGTTGTCTAGCAGACTTTCTAGAGGGATCAGCGGAATCATTTTCCGCTTCATCAATCTTTTCTTTCTCATCTCCAGAACCAGTAGCGACATTCTCTCCCTCTTTGGCTACCTGTTTAGCATCCGCTTTGCTTTGGTCGCCCTTGGGCGCGTCCGTGGTGTCGTCATCGACCGCGGTCTTCGGCTCAGGCTTGGTCGCAGAGCCTTCGTCAACATCCATCTTATCCCCACCGTCTTGCCGAGACTCCGCATTAGCTTGATCAGTATTGTTTGGTTTATCGACTTGCGCGTCTTTCTCGGCGGCAGAAGAGGTAACGGTTTTCTCTTCGGCAGTGGCGACAGTATTCTCCTTGGAGGAGAGTGATGGCGTGTCGTCGGCCATGTCAAATCAAGGTCTTAAGAATTTGATTAGACGCGTAGATGATGAAGTTAATTGGTTATGAGGAAATTCGTTAGACAGTGGTTGTTGTGATTGCCAAAGAGGGAGGGAGGGAGGGGAATTAAAAGTGAAGGTATGTTGTGGTTGTTATGGTTGTTATGGGCGGGAGAAGGGAAGGAGAGAAGAGCGGGATGAAGGGAAGGGGAAGGACGTGTGGTGGTCGAGGTGGTTGTGATGGTGTGAAGCAGGAAGGGTGTGTGGTTGAGAGGGTTAGAGGGTTAGAGGACGAGGGTTGTGATGTGGTAATGGGTGGTTGTCGAAGGAACGAAACCTCGCCCAAGTCTCAAGTCCTAAGTCCTAGCCAAAGGATGGATGCGCACCCTAGAAACCAGAAGAAAAAAATTATGGGGAACACACCGGGAAAAGCAGGAACAGGGAAATTTTGCGGATTTCTTGGTTTGGCAGATGAAAGAAAATAACTGGAGAATTTTTTGGGCTGCGAGTGGTGATTGAAACCAAAAGCGTTTAAAACGGGAAGGGAAAGGCTGGAATCTTTTTGCTGTGATAGGATTATGGGAGGAATAGATAGATGGGTTGGGTGGATGGATGGTCAGAATTTTTTGATCGTGGATGGATGATGGGCGAAACGAAAGGGCCAGTCCTGGTTGGATAGATTTGAGAGAAAAAAGAAAAGTGAACCGCTACAGTATCTTCCCTGCTTCTTTTTTGTGCTTCCCTCGTTCCTTACCATAGAAACCTGTCTGGTTAGAGGCAGAGAAACAAGATCGACATCAAAAGCTACCAGTACGGTAGCTTACAGTTGGGGAAGGTGTGGTGCATGCGTTTGGTGAAAATACTACAAAAAAAAAGTACCTATGGTCTGGTAAGGCTTTCGCATATTCTCGCCGTGGAAATTCACTCCCGCAGATGCAGCGTAGGATTCTCATAATCTCTTCCTCTTTATTTGTCCTTTTCAAAAAGACATATTAGGGTCCGATTATTTAGAGTAGAGTAGAGATGATGCCGTGCAGGTACAGTACTCCTACCGTATTCACAACAATCCACAATTAACTTGTAGGATATCGTACGCATCGCCCCCATCAGGACAGTGTCCTCTTTGGGGGAATGGGCTATTAGTGGCTAGATGGCGTTTGGGAGGACTACAGTACCGTACTACAATCCAAGGTGCAGTACCGTGCGCAAATAACCAATCCAATCTTACTATCAATAGAACGCCCTTCGAGCAAAGCACCAATGCCGCCCAAAAGACGTGATATCGGGAGTACAAATCCCGTAGAAAATGTGACAGGAATTAGGCTACAGTAAGAAAAATACCCCTCCAATACCAGGACCAAAATGAAAGTCAAAAGAGGGAAAGGGAAGATAAATTCAGCCAATCAATCAAATAACGTTCTGCATCCAATTGCGAAAACGATCCTCACTAGTTTATCCTCGCCAGTGCGAAGAGCCCGAGAACTCCATTCTGTCCGCCAATATTTTGCGATTTTTTTTTTCCCCTATCGCCACCCACGCCGTACCGTATTTCTCACTCCTCCACTCCTTCCCCCAAAATCGTATAATCCCATTATGTTCGTTCATCCCTAGGAGCCCTTTATGCTTTCCTCCACCAGCCCTCTTCACCCTCCTCCTTATCCGCTGCATAAGTCTGCACCCCTTCAGCTTTACAATCCCTGCTAGGCTTGTGCACTCTCAAGAGATAATACGCCCAATCTTCCAAGACGAGGAGATTACATAATACACTGTTAATATGCCATCCCAGCAACGCCACGAAGAAACCAGCCACAGCATCAAGTATGTAATGATTAGCTGTCGCAATAATTGCCACAAGAATAATCGATGGATATAACATCCCGAAAATGGTGAGTAAGATCCTCCTTCGTAGGTTATTCACATGAAGGGATGACGAAGGAGGCATAGTCGCGATGGTCAATCCTATCACAAACGAGTATCCGAAATGAAGTGATGGCATGGCCGCTAGGTATCAAAATTAATTCCTGTCAGCATGTTCACGATTTCCGAAACATAGGCTTTTAGAGGGTGGGTGAGGGACGATAAAGCGGAGGGGGGGATATATATACCTAATTGATTGCAGAACCTATTTGTTGTCCACACGCTTGCTACTTTTCCCGTATGTACAGTATCGATAAACCCAAAGCCGTCTTCCTCGGGAAGTAGGCGAGGAGGCATACACGGCCATGCAGTGAATATGACAAACGCTATCAGGTTGCAAGTTGCTAGAGCTCGTCTCCTAGCTTCGAAGAGCGAAGTCGGTGCATAGTGATATAGCCATGCAATGAAGGTAATTGTCCCTGGGATATGAATAAACGAATATATGCGATTAATAGCAGTAAGTAGGACAGGTCGAGGTAGAAAGTATCCTTGGATCGCTGGCTCTAAGAAGATGCCCAGCTTCTGCTCAAGTCTGACTAACGAGAGAGCGTGCAGACGTGCCTGTACAACGGTATCCGACCTAAGGGTAACTGCAGTAAAAGCTCTCCCAAGTTGGTATGTCTAAAGGACCAATTAGTAAGTTCAACTCATCGATCCCAGGTAAAAAACTTTGATTCTCACCCAATAAACTAGTAACCAATACCATACTTCTACGAGAAACGGGAACTTCCTCAGCAGCCTGGATATAAGTGTATGCTTCCACCGTGCAGTGTTCCGGCTCTGGATCCTCCTCCCGAAGAACTTTCTCTCCCGGTACTGCGGTTCGAGTATCGGAGAGGACAACAGTCCCTCCGAAGACGATGACGAAGTTGGCGACCAAGTGCCGTCATTTTGAGGGGTTCGTTGCCGATTGAGAATTACTCCCGCGGAAAGGATTGAGAACACAATCAAAGGTTCTAGATAGGCGTCTGCAAACATTCTCTACGGAAGGGAAGCTGCAGGTTTCTTTCTGATTTATGCTCCTCTGAGTCTCGCCTACGGCAGCCTTGTCCTTTATGAAGGAATTCTTTTTGTTCTCCCAGCTAGAAAAGAAAAAAAGAAAGAAGAAAAAAAAAGGCTCGATAAAATCTTCCAGAAGAGACAGGCCGTCCAAAAAAGTCCTGACAAATACCGGTACACCACAGTATATCGATATCACAGGCGAGGGGTTAAATTAGAGACCAACCAGCTTCAGTAAAGTGAGCGCTACCGGTATGCATGAGAATGAAGGGCGATGCGGTAGCCAGTCTCGTGTATAAGTGCCAAATTCCAAACAGCAAAGCAGCAAAAAGGGAGGGAGATAAAGAGTAAGAGTGTAGGAGATCCTATAGAATGAGGGGGGGAACAAGTGCTTTAGATAGAGCCCACATAACTGCGCTCACCACCCCTACATATGAATTCCAATGGGAGCGAATGATGCGGGCGCTCCTGAATACCTCCGCCGGAGAGAATGCTCACTAAAATTGCCGTGAACATTCATAAGTAGGGCCCTGCGAGGCCCTCCACGCCTCAAGTAGGACCCACCAAAGTCACGCAACCAATCCACCAGTGGAAGTGCTGCACGAGATCAACTTTCCTGCAACGGTTCCTCTTTGTTTCGTGTGTCGTCACCGGTGCCGGAAATTTAGGATTCCGTACAGTCAGTAATACGCCAAGAGTGTTGAACCGGAGATACCCATGTACCATGCTCAATAGGGATGCATCGTAGACTGAAAGACAAGAGGAACAAAGAAAAGACAAAGTGTGTAAATTTTGCCCTGGGGTCTTAGCAAGCGGATTCTTGACCGATCCCCAAGAGCACTGAAAGGAAAAAAAAAGCTCGACAATTACGGCACCGATCGCCATATGGCACCGTCAAGACTCCTGGGAAACGGGTCACACCAAGAAAGGCGATTCTGATTCGGCGTTGGGATACGAACCAGGACATCTGCACCGCCCCGAATGCTTCGTTCGATCTGTCAGCGGTGAACTCCAAAGATTACTCGACTGCCCGATTTTTTTGATTACATTCCCATCCCCAGCACATTTATTCGTCATTCCTCTTCTGCCCTCCAGGCAATTGATACTCCACAGGTCCTCCCCTCAAGCTCTCCCCAGCTTCAAATTATCACAAACCACCAGGGTGGGTCTTGGGGGAAGGCCGGCGGTTTTAATGGGAACTATGTCCGGGTATCCCCGGCACCACGAAGTGCAAGAGACGCCACCGTGGGCCAATCGGCTGCAGTGAAGTGTGATTATGGTACCGGCGGCGTTGCCACGTTTGTTGACACGCCAAATTTCGCCCCCTAATTTAGACTCTACTTGTATCGTAGCTCCTTGCTTCCGAAAACGCTGTCAACGGCCCGAGGCTGGCCCGTGATTCTGGTATCGCAGTCTCAGACTGTGGATAAGGACCGAAAGTTATCCCCTTTCCCATACCGGTACCATAAGACGGTACATGGGGGGGGGGCTTTCCGGACCAAAGGACCCGGATGTAAGGCCAACTCCGTTGATTTTGGGCCTATCACTCTGGGCTCTTTGAAGAGTAGACCTCATAGCCAACAGTTTAGCCTTTTAGACGATATAAAAATGTAAAAAAAGGAAAGGAAAATACCTGAGGCGCGAGACATCCTCAGTTGTGCTCTGCGAAACAGAGCCGCATTACGACAGAGAAGGTCAGAAGGTCGTGCAGGTAGAAAAAGGGAGACCAATCCAGCAAATGGAACATACCCAACCATAACTTACCCATCCGCCCCAATTGTCCGTCCAACTTCTCAGCTCCCCCTTCCCCGGACCCAACTCTCATGTTTCCTCGCCAACATATCAATACTGGCAAATAAGACAAGATAACGCCAAACTCAAAGCGTCAAGTTTAGGATAAACTTCAGATACCACCAGTACGGCGTGCCCGGGACGCGCGATCTCAGGACAGAGAGTAAGCGTGAGATTGTGGTGCTGCTGACTGGCTTGTCGCAATGCGTTTTGCGCAAGTACCATGCCGTAAGGCATCAGAAGTGAGTGTTGTTGGCGAAATTTTGACAAAGAGAAAGGGGATTTTTCAGTGAGGGAAGAGGACGATTTCTTATAGTGTCATCGGACCCAATACCGCTGCACTATCACGTATCATAAAATACTGCGTGCGGTCGTCCGCGGCAGAATGGATTCGTACCCCATGCTCAACATACGCGGCCCGGCCCCGGTTTTCCGGGTTTTGTCTGACGTCGAAATTTTTCAGAAGGGTGGTGTCTTGGGGTTCAAAAGCTTTTTTTTTTTAATAGAACTTAAGTCATTGGATGACTGGCTGGGAATGCGAGGTTTTTGTTTGCGGAGTGACTAGGTGTCGCCGTCTGATAGGGGGTCCTTCATGAATACATGGTTTGTCACTCGGTTTGTGATTTTGGTTGAGATCAGCAGCCGCAGGCCAACTTTAAATGGCCACACCACAAGACCAGGGCGATATTGTAGTTTTGAAGGGGTTCGATGGAATCTGGGGATCTGGAGCTCGCATCCTAATTCGCGGGGATCCCGGCTACACAGAAAAAAGCCACCAACGAAGCGCGAAGGGGCATGTGAGAGAAAGGTGTCAAGACAAATATTGACTGCCCCACAGCCAATGAGTGACTTGTCTGAAACTCTATTCAAAAGGATCCCTCATGATCCAAGTATCTACCGGCTGCCCAAGGCGAAGTCAATGGTACCTCGGAGAGTAAAGGTTTGGAATACGAAGCCAGCAATCTTTCCGGGGCTCAGGCACGTCTCAAACGGGGTTTGTGGGGAGGATTTGTTGCGTCGGACATGTCCAGGGGCGATCCAATCTATTGAAGATTGACACCAATTCAATTGGGCCTCATTCTAGCATTAAGAAAAGGAAAAAAGGCTACAAGTGAGTGATAAGTCGTGACCACCAAGAACCTCCGAGCACGGGACAAGACATGATACCCCACTAGATAATTATACCCTATCAAAGGGAACCTCTCATCATTCCAAATCTCCAAGCAAAGAGAGCACACTCCCAAGAGCCTCACCCTCAGATTATCCCAAAGCCAGGTAATCAAATCACGTGGCTGTGCAACCGCTACCAAACGTCGAACCTCCGTTCGGACACCAAGCTCTCTCACCTCACCTCACCTTACCATAATCTCTCTTTACTCGCTCATTGACAACTCCAATACACTACCGGTATCCCCTTTCTAGCCAACCAGCCAGCAAGCGGGCGAGCAAACAAACAAATACACCTCCGCGAACCACCAACTAATAAACAAGCCAACAAACCTCCCTTGATCGATTGATGAGATAATAAAAAATACACCAATCCAAGATGGCTCAATACTTCCTGGACCTAGTTTACTCCCTCACAACCTGCATGTCCTGCTTTCCCTCGTCGCCAAACTTAACCATAAACCACCGATCCTTCAAGATCCTGCGATTACTCGGCGAGGGCGGGTTTAGCTATGTCTATCTGGTACAGGATAACGCAGGGGATTTATATGCTCTAAAGAAGATTCGCTGTACTTACCACTCCCCCTATCCTCCACCTATAGCAGGCATGACTGACAGGATGCCTATCAAGGCCCCTTCGGTCAAGAATCCGTCCAACGCGCTATGAAAGAAGTCGAGGCATACAAACTCTTCAACCACGAAAACGTGATAAAATCTATCGACTACACGATCACCAGCGACCGCTCGGCAAGCACAACCCTCGGCCGCAGCGATGACGGAGACGACGGATCGCAGAAGACGGTGTACATATTGCTACCGTACTTCCGCCGGGGGAATCTACAGGATGCCATCAATGCAAACCTGATCAACCACACTATCTTCCCGGAGGGCAAATTAATGCGATTATTTCTGGGTGTGTGTCGGGGGCTACAAGCCTTGCATGAGCACCGTTTGAAGAGGCCCGGCGAGGTGCGTGCCGGTGCTGGCGCCGGCACCAGCGCAGGAGGAGGATCAGACGAGACCACGGAACCCCTAATGACCCCCGACGTCCTCTCCGCTCAAGAGGGCGGCCAAGAAGGCGATATAAGAGCCTACGCCCACCGCGATATAAAGCCCGGAAACGTAATGATAGATGACGACGGTCTCCGTCCAATATTAATGGACTTTGGTTCTATGACGCCAGCGCCCACGCCAATAACATCCCGCACACTAGCCCTCTCAGTACAGGACAACGCAGCAGAGCACTCCACAATGCCGTACCGCGCGCCCGAACTCTTTGACGTGAAGACTGGCTCAGTCATCGACGAGAAGGTCGATATCTGGTCCATGGGTTGCACCCTCTACTGCGCGCTGTACGGGCACTCCCCGTTCGAATTGGCTACCGAGGAGTCTGGCGGGAGTCTTGCCCTCGCAGTGTGCTCGGGGTCATATGCCTTCCCCGAAGAAGGAAGGTTAGGCGGGAGAAAGCCAGGACAGAGACCTGTTAGTGAAGGGGTTAAGGAGGTTGTTAGGATGTGCTTGAAGGTCGAACCCGCGGATAGGCCGAATATCAGGGAGTTGATTAGGGAAGTGGAGAAGGTTATTGAGACGTTGGGGGATGATGAGGAGTGACTTTTTTTTTCTTCCTCCTTTTCTTTTTTCTTTTCCCCTCCCTTTATCGTTGGTGGGGAAGGAGGGGGTAATTTTGTTATAACGGGCGAAAAAAAAAAAACTTTTTGTCTATTTTTATTTTTAAAGCTTACTACAGCACTTGACTTATTTTCGTTTGTCATGTTTGCTTGTTCGCGGGTTGGGCACAGCACTAGTGTGTACTGTAGACTGGCTGGCTACTTTAAAATCAGTCGGCCCGGTCGATCTGTCGTATCAAACGTGTCCACGAGAAATCACTTGAGACCGACCTCCCTATGTATAAAAAAATAAAAGGAAAGGGAAAAAGGAAAAGGGTACCATTTGGTATCATAGAAATCTATCCGTGCATGTAAACAACAGGCATTCAACCTCGCAGCGTATTCATATCATATCAAGCAATCCGGTCCGATAATCAAGCAATACAAGTACACGCCGGCTTACTCCTCCACCCCCTCCCCTTCCCCATATCAGACATAGATGAAGAATAAACATCCCCGGGTATAAATTTGTTTAATATTTATTGAATCAATAGCTCATAGTCCCACAAACCCATGCGACTACCCCTGATGCAACTTCTTAACCCTCATGCTACCTTCGTATAGTCCCCGATCAATCGCTGCAGCGACTGTGAGTGTTCCGCCGATGACGGCGCACACACCAGTCAAGAACCCCGCGAAGGATTTGGCGCGGACTTCACGGTTGATGACTTTCATTGGGGAGATATCCTATTGTTTACATTAGCTTACTAGGCACTGTCTAGGGGAGGTTGTGCGGGGGAGGGGGCGCATACGTAAGAGAAGAAAACGCCGGGAATCCCGCCGCGGGCGTGAATGGTGCTTGCATGCTCCTTGTCCGCGCCGCCCATTAGCGAACGTTTATGGCTGGTCACAGAGTACTGGTGCGTCTCTATCGTGCCGGAGGTGTGAGAGTTCTCCGAGGCGCCGAGGGGGAGGTAACTTGTTGAGACGACTTTGATGAAGTACATAAAGTTGAAGCTGCGTTCGTGGGCGACCTGTCTGGCGTCATCGAGGGGGTTACGCTGGACTTTGACGTTGGCGGGGAGATCCGGGCCGAAGGAGAGATGGTGGATGGTGTGTGTGAAGGTGTGTTCCTTCGGGCTGGCAAAGTATTGGTTGAGGTCGTGCACATGCATTTGTGCGCTTGAGAAGGACTTTCCGGGTGCGATGTGGAAGTTGCCGATTACCTTATTGACGCTCAGGTGCCCGGCAATGTTGCATCCTTCCTCGCGCATCTCGTCGAGGCGCTCGGCGTAGTGTTCCCGCTCGCACTGCTCCACGCCTTCGCCTTTGCCGAAGGCCCAGCCGATGGATGCATACGCCTCCCGCACGTCATCACAGGTTTGGCAGCAATTATTATTATTCTTCTCGGGGGCTGGGGCGCCGTAGCATTTTCCGCAGTAGGCCGGGTCAAGATGGGAGGCGGTGTCCTCATGGAGGTTCAGGGAGGTGGCAGAGACAGGCTTAGATTCTGGGAAGGGGGTCAGGCGGGTCAGGCGAACTCCGTGGGTTATTGAGGATTGCTGCTCCCCAGAGACGTCCATTACGTCCAGGGTCAGAAGCTCACAGGGGATGTGGGGGAAGGTTATGTTAAGGGTTATGGGGAGTTGCTATCACTGTTTATTAGCGATCGGGGAGGGGAGTTGAGGGATGATAATAAAATTATAATGAATAAAATGGACTAACCTCCCCACGAGCCTTGTCAACAACCAGCTCCGGGAGTACCTGAATCCGCCGATACTCCCGAAATTCGCCAATCACTAGAATAAATACAACACACAAACTAACGAGAGTAACTATTCCTCCAGAAGTAGTCCGGACGCGCGCATCCTCCACCGTCTTGGTGAAGGCGTCCAGACGGGTAAGTCGTGAGCCTCGTCCCATTTCAAATTCTGGTGGAACGGAACAGGGGAAGCTTCGGAAGATATTGTTACCGTATCCGGGGGCAAAAATGAGTGAATAAATGAAAACAGTGGAAAGAAGAGAGTAGGAAAAACCCTGCTATGGAGGGGGTGGAGGCGTAAGAGTGTGATTGCGGGGAGAAGGTGGACAGAGGAAGAGTTGGGAAATTCGCTATAGTTTGGCGCGAAGAGGCCACAGTTGTCTTGATGAATGAAAGTCGAGGGGACAATCCCTGTGGTACGGTAATTATCCCTTGCTTGGGTTTGTGCAACGTAGGGTTCTTGGTAACCTAGGACCTATTGGATGTAAGAGGAGTGAGAACATAGTATGCTGTGATGCCGTATTTATTTGGTTCGGGAATTTCTTTGTGAATTGGTACTTTTTAGAAATTTGGTGGAAAACTGCTCGAGTATTGTCTCGCTTGCTCGGTTTCAGGGGTAGTTTGGGGTTGAATTTGCCTTTTCCTTTGCGGTGCCGGTAGGTGAAGAGAGAAACAGTACCATACACTGACTGCGCTCGGATGTGCGAAACCAGTACGGTGATCCTATTTGTACCGAAAGACCTGCTCTGGCATTGCAGTGTTAAAGGGGAAATGATGGGAGAGGGGGAATAAGATAAACACGGTCATCGATCAAGCACCCAACTCCAAACTCCGTTGGTAGCACTCACAAGCCAGGTGCCAATAGCAGTGCGGGGGCCGAATGGTATTATATCTCATGATGGCGGAAACCTCCACCTTTTACTGTGTCCACACTATGGTGGGTCAATGCTTTAGGCTAACACTTTTTCCGATTATTGGAATACGGGGAGGATGGTGATGGAGTGTGCTGGAAAACGATGGTGGGAATGCCTGGCCGGGGGGAGCTATTGCTTTGCTGTAGGTTTGTAAGGAGTGACTGCATTCCAAGAGTGTTACAGGATCCTATCATAGTATTATAGAATGGCTTGAGAATAAAAGTCTGGTGCTCCAGAAGATGAGGCATGATAAGAATTTTCCCTAGAAAACAGAGTGATTTCAGGTGATTCCAGGGCGCTACTAGAGTAACAAACAGATCATAGAAGCAGGTATGATACCGTAGTCTGTTTTG
Organism: Tuber microsphaerosporum; assembly: GCA_003521225.1. Taxonomy (NCBI): domain Eukaryota; kingdom Fungi; phylum Ascomycota; class Pezizomycetes; order Pezizales; family Tuberaceae; genus Tuber; species Tuber microsphaerosporum. The sequence continues at coordinate 14,851 of QOVD01000902.1, forward strand.
GAGACACCTGTTGGCTTATAGAACATGATAGCCAGTGTTGGATCGGCACTTTTTGACAGCACCCTCTAAACCGCAAACATCTATATCTGCTCGAAATTAGCTGCTTGAGAGGCTCTGGCCAGCATTGCCAGCATCGCCAGTTAATCACTGTTTCCGCTATTACAAAAATTTTAGCGGTGAATTTAAGATCCAGTATCCCACCGGCCATGTCATTAGCCGTCTAAACGTATCTAACGGTAGGGCCCGAGATGGTGTTGAGGCTTTCCCGGATTTCGCTTTTCGTGGTTGTCAAGGCTCGCTTAGCACACCTCGGGTTGAGGCTCTTACGCAGAGGATCTCTGCAGGGATCTGGATTGCGTTCTTGATTGGCAGAGTGGCCGATGTGTTGCACTTGTCAATGATACTGATAGGGGGATTACATAGCTCGCTATCGCAGGCTTACTACCCAATCGCACCTTGGTTTAAGGGCATGATGGTTGGGGAGCTTGTTGAAATCCCTGTGCGGCAGTCGGTGGTGGGCTATCATAATAATATTATATACTTTAGCAGGAAACAGCTGCGGGGTCAGGGAGGAATACCGGTATGGTACGACACAGTGGGTTTCATCCTTTCCCTTTACCGCATTGCTATATTATCATAACTCCAGAACCGATGAGGCTGGGGGTGCAAAATCCTATGGGTATGGCATGATATCAGTATAATTCCGAGTCACGAGAGGAATTGAGTCATTGAATAGACTTTGGAATTCGTTCGGTGGACCACGGCATCTTCCTTCGTGCATTTTGACATGTCCTTTTCAAGGCGGGGATAGTGAGGCGTCACGGCAGATATACCGGTGCCCGAACTGTAGCCCTGGGAGTTGCGATGAACACTGGCGGTCTCCCTCCCTTGAGGCTGCATTTAGAAATTGTTTCACAAAATGCAAAAACTCAATTGACAAGGTGAGGAGTCGTCCTGCGTTTGGCATTTTTTCACCACTTTCGATACCATTGCATAATATTTAAAAAAAAACTTAAACGTGCTTGTAGAGATACCGCTCGCCGCTCTTGCGAAGATCTTTTCCGGGCTAATCTTACTCCTGACCTTCTACCACCCTCTACCTTCAGCTTCGGCAACAACAGGCTGCACTATGGGTTTTATGGCCGGAGAAATAGGTTCCCCGAAAGTTAAGAAGCCATGCGGAGCTTCTTGATAGGAAGTGTGGGTAGGATTGGACGGGAGTGGAGGGTTAACCATATGCTCGCTGGCCGGGTGACGGTTGTGGGATCACTTTTTTGAATAGAAGGAGCCTGTTCTCAGCGCCATACTGAGAAATTCTATTATTTTATGAAATGCACAGAGGCAGAGGGAACAAAAGAAGGCAGTCTGCCGTGGTCCCAACAAAAAAAATCAACGAAGTAAAACGCCCCCAAGTCTATTCCCCCTCCCCCTCCCCC
>QOVD01000903.1:8078-38066 GCA_003521225.1 Tuber microsphaerosporum
AAAAAAAAAAAAAAAAAGTGAACGGAACAAAAAAGCTTGTTGTAGACCCTTGTCAACGCACAACGCGCTGCCCGTACCCTACTGTGCCCTGCCCTATCTTGGTATCTTCTAGAGTACACTAGTATAGCAGATGTGAACACAGTGCATCTGGGCGACAAGTGCGAATCCAACGTCTACCGTAACGTTACAGAACGGCAATAGCCTCTGGAAGTTCGGCACCCCAAATGCAACACGCGCTGCCGCAGCCTCGAGGCCCAAGCACGCACAAACGTCATGGATGTGTTGGTTCGTTGGTTCTCCCTGTGGTGGGCAGGCAGGCAAGGGTCAAAGTGTGGGTGCAGGAACGGTGCCGATATGCCGAGGGACATGGATAATCACTCGGATCTATTGTCTTTTGAGGGTTGGGGAAAGAATGAAAGTAGATCGAGCAGCAAGTCCCGATCGGCGGAGATAATTCATGGATTGCCGTAGATGATCGAGCCTGTCAAGTCAACGAGAGAGACCACAAGGCGGGCAAGGCGAGCCGGGAGGGAGGCTGGTGAGAAAGAAAGAGAGAAAAAAAAAAAGAAAGGAGGGGAAAGAAATATCACACTGCGTTGGTGTCTCCCATTTTTTCTTTTCTTTTCTTTTCTTCTTTTTTCTTCTTCTCTAGCTCTACGGTATTAGACAATAGACAATACCGTGCTAGTGCTGTATAGAGTACGGCATCCAGCCACTCAGGGCAAACATGGGGGCTTGTCTCCTCATTTGCCGGTATTTCCTTAAGCACATGTGGGTATTCTGAGTTCTAGCTGCTCGAGTGGACGGGGGGGAAATTCTCTACTGTAATAGCACTGGCGAGTATAGTCGATAATTGGTGATCTTAATATGTAGATAGCGTTGCTATTGATGCTGTGGGAACCAAATAGATACCGAAGAGGGGAGGGCGATGCTGCACGGTATGGATTGATAAGACAGTTCCAAGAAGCAGAAATTAAGGGAGAGCGAGGCTCCCAGGACTGTCTGAAAAAGCGGGTCAGGACTGGAGTAAAGCACGCGCAAACCAGCCCATGCCGAGGATTGCGTACGTGGTCCGCTGCCCATCCATACCTATTACAGACACAATACCGGCATCGCGAGGTACAAGTGCGCGGCACTTAGCTGTCGAAGACACATGGGCAGCGGTCCTGGAAGGAAAAACCGCAGTCTCATAGAAGCTGGGAGTCGGTGTTCTTGCCGGGAATTTGGGAGGGCAGGAAGCTGCTCTTTGGAGGTAGGAGGCTCTCGCTGCCGTGTGCGGCGCCGGCACTGTACCGGTACAGTATTCTTCGCTTTCTCTCGGGTGTTGCTTTAGACATATCTTCGCATTTCTGATCTCTACTGTGTTTTTAATTTATGAAAGGGGGCTTTCTTCGCTCCGCGAACAATCTACAGGTGATATCGTGCGCTATCCGCGATCTACCACAAAACCCGGACACTACCCATCTCACATTCAACAGCGGCTTGGGCATACAGATATGTAAACGCAAGCAGGAATGGCCTCACCCGTAGAGTCTTCGCGGAAAGAGAAGTGCTATGGCCGGGTTTTGGCGGTAAAGAAAGTACGTTTATAAGGGATTGACAAATATATGTCCAACTTATATGGGGCACGTTGGTGAACTTGCTCATCAATTCGAAGTCTGACAATGGCACCTCCACATACCCCAGATTTCAGTGCGAGATGCGAAGAAAAGCCGCGATATTGATTTGGAGTCTAGTCTAGGGAAAGGCTATGAAATTCTAACTCCGTTTACCTGACAATGTCTTGTACCGTACTGGAACTTTCGATGCCGCCAAGACCCTGCCATGGTGCATCTCTTTCCGCGAGGATATTGCGGACAGGGCGTACTTGCACCACACTGAACTCACGGGTATCAGATACATATAAATTCGGAAACCTCTTTACCACTACTTGATACCCTCTCATTCCTATGCGGGTGGAGTTGTGTTTTCTGGTTTCTGGGGTTCCCGGGCACCGTGGCAGAGTACGGTAGGCAGGGCGTGGGAGCGAGTGAGTGGCAGTATTTGGGTGTTTCACTTGTTGAATGAGGTACGAACAGTTGGTTTCTCTTGTTCCCTTGGTGGTGGGCGTCTTGCTTGGTGGGCGGCTTCCGGTGTGGTGTACGGAGCTACGCTAGCCTATACCTTAATATCTGGATCCTACTATCCTACTACCCTACTATAACCCTTATATGCTGCCGTCTGCCGTAGAGGGGAAGTGTGTGATCCCTTCGATATTTTTAATTTGAGGAAGGCAGCCAACTGGACTATTTCGAAGCCTAGAACCACGGTGAACTGAATATTTGCACGCAAGCCACTCTGTGGCTAGGAGGGTTACGCACATCCCTCCTAGCACCTTACCTCCAAACACTCACCCATCCTAACCCCCCTGCCGAAGCCCCCCCACCGTAGTGAACATAACAACTCCAACTCCAACAACCACGGTCAGGAACAACCACTGAAGCCCATCAGTCACCGCCAGTGCCGTCCGCTAGCGCTCGCCTCACCAGACGCCGAGATCATCCCTTTCCCTCTTTCTTTCTCCTATTGAGTTCCTTCCCCGTTTACACACGACCTTTCTCGCACCGTTTCACGACTCAACGCAGATGATCGCTTCAATAACAAGGAGATAAAACGCAACTCAGGAGCCGGGGCTTCCCTTCTTTCCTGATGGATCTACTGCCCTTCTTATGTATGGCATGGCCTAAACCCCACTAGCCTAGCCCGCCCGGTCCCGGGAAAAAAAAAAGCTTGTCTGAAATTCTTGAGAGGGGTGTAATAACACCTAATTCATACCGTATCAGGTTTGCGAGGGGAATTCCCTGCCAGCGCTTTGCGGTTGGCACTGGTATCTCTGCAGTTGAGTCGTGTGGATAATTGTATCCGGGGTGTGGGGTTTCCAGGCAGTAGGTTTCTTCACATGCCAGATCCATATATCCGTAGAGTACCGGAGGGGGCGGTATGATAGGTGGGGGAGAGAAGGGGAAAGGGAGGGGGATTATTTCTATCTGTTGAGTTTGCTGTGTGTGCTGATAGAGCGGGATACTGTGGGTGAGGGTGTCGGTGTTGGTGGGCGGCAGCGGGAGATGGAAGGTCTGTTCGTGGCCGGATTGATTTGATTGCAGTATTGTGCCGTGCTAGTGTGATAATCGTGAGGTACAGTGCTGGCGCCACTGCTCGAAGAGGTAGTTTTGGTACTTAGACCTGTCGGATAAATAGTGTTTCTATGCCTATCAATCCATTATGAATTGTACAATAGGATAAGAAAACGTTTGTTTCCCCACGTTGTATGAATGCGTAGATGAGGGAGTCCAAGATCTGTTCATCTTGCCCTTACGATGGGGGTGTATTGTGCTGCTGCTGAGGAAGTAAGTGCTCGCTGGAGAGCGACTCGTCCGACTTCCGGGGGACACTTTTGTTTCGAGCGCTATAAGTAATAATGTTTACTCCGGTCTACTAAATAGGCCTTTCTACCGTTTCTTCTTTGGGGTTGGGAATAGATTAGCAGGGTAATCTCAACTACCGGTATTTGTTCAGACAGCCGAGAGGAAAAAAAGAAAGAATGTATGTCACTTCCTCCGACAACAGGAAGCTGTGTAAGTTAAATTTACATGATATCTATCAGGCTCAGGCGATACTCGGCCCAGTCCTGACACTACCGGACCATACTTATCAGATAGTACGCGTCCGTCCCATCATTTGTTCTGTCTGTCTATATGTTGTGGAACCTGCCCCTCCCCTCTCCTTTCTCTCTTTCCTCACTAAGTTAGCCCTGGCTATCGTTTTTTGGTATTAGTGCTAATTTTCATATTGACTGCGTAACGCTCTTATTTATTAGGGAGTCACGCGCTTAGTAAAACTCCCTCATGCGTGATGGATTTCTGAATGCCTGTCTCTCCTTCCAGGCCAATTACCCCCCTTCTCCTCTTCTCAGCCAGCCATGCCCGGAGTCTGGAAAACTTATTCTCCCATCCCCCGCTCTTGAAGCCGTCTGGGGGTAAGTGTCCTGCTGCACTACGGTATGCAGTACCCCTCACGCTATCACCTGGACCAGCAAGACACTGAAAATTTCGTGCAGCCCCTGTCTGTTTCTGAGACATAGATGACTAAGGGAAGGCTGACCCTCTGCCTCAGTACTGTACTCACGCGGCCGGATTGATATCAGACGGCCCACTTTTGGACTAGCGCATATCAAGCGAAAACTAACCGCATACGGTATTAACTCGTCAAACTTGGGGAATGGCATGCATGGTAGCCTTGGCTGCGTAGCGAGTTTGGCAAGTTTCTACTATATGAGGTTAGTTTTCATCGGACATGCGCTAGTCCAAAAGAGGGCTGTCTGACTTCAATCCGGCCGCGTGAGTACAGTACCGGTGCTCCTCAGCGATTACCGTGTCGGCGTCGGTGCACTGTAGTCGTATACCGGTATCTAATATTAGTTATCATCTGAAGTCTACGCATCTAGGCTTGCCCCGCTGCAATGCCGTTGGGCTATATGCCGGGTCGGTGGTGCCTTTGGTTTAGCGACAAACTTGATTGAATACGCATTTGTAAAAATTTGCTTATTGACCTCTGTCTCAAACACTGACAACGGTGGGTCTAAGAGATAGTCACCACACCGAGACTGATCCGAGAACTTATTTAAAATTTAATCATAAAGTTTATTCCGAACATGTTCTAATTCCGCTAACTCATTAACGAATGCCTAGGACTAGCAGCAAGTCGCCAAGAGCAAGGTGAGAGGTATGGTAATGAAAACCCATGGTATTACGAGAGAGTGGACTGACCCACCGGTGATTTTCTGTAAAAGGTTATCACCGATTTTATTCTCACAACACCTGTGCCCTGTGGAGATATATATATGTCAGCGGGGCTCTGTGAGTGGCTGCAGGTCAGTGCCAGTACCGTATTGCTGGCCCAAAAGTCTCCTGGCCAATTGGCAGAATGGCTAGGGCGGCAATACAAGAAGTGGCCTGGGGAACACGGATTGCTCCGCGACGAGTGCTTTGATTGACAGGGGTACAGAAAGCGTGATCTCAGAGTTGGCTTTTCAAAAAAGCTTGTGGTGGCAATCAATCAAACGCGAAACAGCCGTCGACCCGGTGGTAAAAAGGCATGAAATTTTTGGGGAAACCCCATGGTTGAATATTCCATTGGGGGTTGACTTTGTCCGCTCCCTCCCTACGGGCGCTGTGCTCGAGTGGGAGATCAAGAGCGGAGAATGTCCTAATTTAACCCACAGAATACTGACAAATGCCAAGCGACCTCCACTCAAGGGGGCTGCCGGACGTGCCTCATCACGGATATCACTCTATTAGCAACAAAAGATTCAGAAATCTAACTTAGACTGTTGGGATCCGGATTTTCAAACTGCTCAACGTCCCCCAGGGCGCATCGAATTGCACATGAACGGGGTCCTGAAGACCGGTCATTGTGGTGTTTTCGGTGAGATCTGTTTAGCGTAGGGTCGTTTGAGCCCGGTTTTTGCCTTCCGGCGACCGACAGTTTGTGCATTAACGGGTAATTCTTGGGATCTAAGTTGGAGCTACTGGTAGAAGGGGTAGCTGAAGCTGGCTCTTGTGTAGGATGGGGTTGAGAGTCCTGGTGAGAGGAATCCACCGTTCGGTGTGGAGAGAGTGATTGCTGGTGATGAAGTGAAGTGATATATAAGAAAGACTGGGAGTCAATCACTAGTGTGTGGGTAACCGAAACAAGGAGCGAAAAACAATAGCGAAACAGCACTCAAGAATACACGGCGAAAAGCAAGGAGAGATCAGAGCCAAAGCAAAACTCCCGCAAACATAAAAGTCAAACAAGATGCACCTCTCCGTCTTCCTGCTCACGCTCTTCCCCCTCGCCGCATGGTGCTCTCCAAATCCACTGGGTGGCCTGCCATCTACCACGGCCGCTATTACGACCTCATCATCCTCACCATCCTCATCATCCTCATCATCTTCATCCTCATCAGCCCCATTGCCTACTCCTCCGGTTTCAAATCCCGCACTCGGCGGAGGAGGGGCGGTGACCCCGCCGGCAACGCAGGGGGTCATTAAGACAAGCTTCACGGACCAGGGAAACAACAATGTCTCAGCGATAGTAGATTTCAAATGCAACCCGACTCTCTCCTCTCCCCAAGTCAAGGACGTCGAGGCTCTCTCCGCCTATTATCTCACCAAATCCACGCCCCTTATCACAATACCCAAGGGCGGTGCGAACACCTGCGTACCGCTCGAGGAGAAGAAAGATGTCAGCACTGCGAAGCTGGAGGCTTGCGGCAACGACGCAAAGCTCATGTATCCCGAGGTGGGAAAGCTTTTGCAAAAGTTCCAGGGCTCCTGTATGAAAACGATCGATGGTTCCCAGCGGGTTGGCGGAACGATGGACTTTACGGCTGAGGGGAAGATGGTTCTTAGCATCAAGGTCAATAGGGCTTAGTGAGGGGATTTTGTTGGGTTCGGTTTCTCCTTTGGTGTGTGTATTTAGACTGCATTGTGGTTTGGATTTTTGGCTAAAAATTGAGGAGTTTTCTTCTTTTCTTCTTTTTCTGCATTTTGTAGATTTTCCCGAAAATGAATGGGGAAAAGCCCTCTTTGGGGTCTTGCTCGCTATTCTTGGTGTGCTGGTATATGATATTTGGTTTAAGGGTGGGTGATATGCCTCAGCCTTTCCGGGATTTCTGCTCATTCAGGGCGTTGTGATATTCTTGAGAATGGGTGGAAATGGCCAGTGCAGATACTGCTAGCTGAGATGCGAGCTACGATTTCTTAAGAATGCAGCGAGTAGGAGTCAGTCAACTGAAAGCATAGTGTGAGCAGAGAAATATAAACTAAACCGATAGGGGTAGCTTTCTTTGTTAAGAGCCTAAGACCACAAGCCATTTTTTTTTGAAACAAATGTGGAGGAGGCTGGGGGGGGGGACCGGGAGCTTGTTCCAAGAAGGGAGGTAAACTTGGGCAGGCAAAGGTGATGGTAGGGGTTGTCGCAGTATGGAGATATATCTACTCCTTAACGGTGAACAGGGTCATAGAGATGGAGGGGGCTGGCAGTGTTTGTTTCGGTTTCTCCTGGTCCGATATAACACGGTAGAATATGGTAGTATCCCAAGCGTGTGTGGGCCTGCGAGGGGGAAAAGCCCGGTGCTTTTATTGGATTTGGTTGATAACTTAACCTCCCTGTGATAGCCCTGTGTGAGACTATGCCATACCAAGGAAGCCATCATATTTTGTATCTATCCCAGGCAAGTATTTGGAAAACGGGAGTTGTGGATTTGTATGGGTGCTCAGATACCCACCGGGTTTTTGCAATATGTTTTTGTGAATCCCTGTTTTGGATACTCATTGCCTGGAACAAGTAGCATTGCTCTCGGAAGTAGCCTCATGGTTAGTCACTCGGAGCTTGGTAGTTGGCACTTCTGGATGTTGCCATTTGGGGGGTCTTTTTTTTTAATATCTACGAATGCTTCCCTCAAGTCTTCATTTCGTTTTCAGATTGAAGTCCTAGTTAGGGCGGTGGATGTTATTGTTTTGATATTTCCCCTGGTTGGCATGGTCTCTCTTGTGTTTGATAATACTTTATTTATCCTTGCTTGGTGTTTTATTACTGAGGGTGTTAGGGTAAGTCATATGAGGATGACGAGCTCGGGTAAGGTCGACGATGCGTTTGTAAAAGTCTAGATCTCTTCCAGTTGCTTCTTACTTTGGTTGTCCGGGTGAGTCTTTACCGAATGGTTTGCCTTTGGCCTATCTATGTATCATAGTACAATCAAAGCACTGAGCGCAAAAGCCTACCTCGAGATCTCGAAGGTCGACGTTTTCCCGCTGCAAGGCTTTTGCTGGTTCCAGGTAATTCGGGTGCGTTAGAAGGACTTCCGTTCCCTGCTTGCCTTCCGTTCAACCGGCTTTTCTAGGATTGCTGTGTTTATAGAGGGAGGTGGGGTCTGCTCCACTCGGCAGGCAAGGGGGAAGGCGTAACGTTAGGTTTTTGTGGATAGGGCAGTGACCCTATCGGATGATCCAAATATAGTATACTTTTTGTTTATTCAGAGATAGAATCGTGCTCTTCTATCTCATTGATGAAGTTCCTCTTAAGTGGGAACTTCAGTAATCCACTTGAATTAAGGGTTTTACCCCATATTGAGCATCTTGCCGTCGTGATTCATCACCCGGTCCCTCCGCTTAGAGGGTAGGACCAGCTGTAGACATGATGGATTATTTGTCCCTTCCTTCCTCGTTCCCGGAGTCCACATCGCAGGAAAGGCATGCCGGTGGACAGTATTTAACCTTACTGGAAAAGAGAGTAGGGTTTTGGGGCAAGAAGCGTCAACCGTTGCTATCTCACTAACAAGAAAGATTCATCCTATGTCGGATCTCCCTTATATCAAGGCTTTTTTTTTTCAAGCAGGTGTAGCGAATTTGCTCCCGGAGTAGGTAGTCTAGAGAAAAGAAGGGCGAGGGAACTTTTTGGATGGTTTCTGGTGCCCGAGTAACTTTAGCTGGTTTATTTGTCGGTTACCTTTTCCCCCTTTGCGTATCGGCATCGAGTTATTTGCCGCTTTTTCTACACATGCCTAGCAGATACACGCGGAAGAATGATATGAAATTTGAATCAGCTTATCCCCTTACCACAAGCATCGAAAGGGTGCGATATGTTATATGGATCGAGGGCTTTGCCAAGGAGAGAAAGTTAGGGGCGGGGACCCATTCTCTACCCCTAACAATCCGGGAGAAGTCATCAGGTAGCATGGCATGGAGATATTCCCGAGACCTTTCTGCCCTTATTTTTGACGGCGAAACTCTCGGGAAAGCTAAAATCTTCAATCACGAACGCGTTTCTTCTTTTTATCCTGCGGTGAGAACTGGACATAGGTATTGGATTTTAGAATAGTTTGGTATATTGGAAATTATTCAAATCTAGTTATAAGAGTTCTATAAGTGGGGGGATTTTTTCCCGGGGGGCATCCCTGTGCAGGGATCGCCGCTGCAAACCCAACCCGAAACCCCCACGCTGTATCCTCGGCAACCTCACATCTCCCCTCCTCCAAACCCTCTGCGGGTGTTAACAGCGGGAACCTCCCCACTCCCCAAAGCGCTCCCTCCCAACTACCTCCCTCCCCACTACCTCCCCCCATAAGCCCTCCTCATCCCGCGGAATGGCTCCATCCACCTCCCTCGCTAAAGTAAGTAATCCCTCATGCAGCGCCCCTAAAATCCTCCTCTCAGAAAGATAGGCAGAGTACTCTATCGGCCTAGAGTAAATGATCCGTGACTGGCACACCTGCAACTGCGCCAGTGTGAACCGGATGAGCCCCACTTCCGGCGCGGTGGTCGGGAGGCATAAATAGATATCGCAGAGGGCGCTGGTGAAGTGTGCGAAGGCAGCTATGGTGCATATTTCAGCGAGGAGGTCGCGAGTTGCTAGGTGGGACATTTTTTTATTGATTGACTGATTGTGTGTGCGGGTTGTGAAGTTTGTGGAGGGTTGTGTGCTACGGGGAATCAAACAGGTCTTACTGACGGGGGTGGGATGAGGACTGGTATTTATTCGGGTCCATGATCCTAATTTTCAAGATTGTCGTTGAAGTTTTGAAACACGTTGCTTGGTGTTTCAGGTATTTGGGAGGAAAGTGGGCATGTATGTTCAAGTTAGATACTAAGACGGGGTCGCCGGCACGTGACCAATTTTGCCGAGTGATTGGAGATGTTTGTTGGGGTGAGACATTCTGTTACGGCTTGTGTTATGTGAAACAAACAAGACTAGAATTTTATTGAGCGTTCTTGGTTGAAAGGAGAAGAGGTTCTTAAAGAAAAAGGAAAAAGGAGGAAAAGGAGAAAAAGGAGAAGAAAGGAAGGGAAGCGAGGGACTATTAGGGAAGTAAACATGAGGAAATCATCAGAGTGCAGGAATGCATGCGCGGCACACGTGTATATTCCTACAACAGGGAAAGCAACATAGCACAGTAGGAGTATCCAGCGAATATAGAGATCAATGAAATAGCCAATGAGAGCAGCATCAGATTCTGTCATAACGCATTCCGGCAATAACCCCCATACAGGTATTCGAAGTAGGGTGACAAAGTTTTGGGGATGGAAGGTAAGGACGGCAACAATGTCTCTACCCCAGCCAGTTTCCACCATCTAGATTTGCGACGAACCAGGTCCTCAATTGTCGTAATCCGGGTATAAGTTAATGCTGAATTCTTCTAATTCGAACGAGTGGTTAGGAATATTAGGGTTTATTGTTCGATAAATAGCAGAAGCACTCCATATAGTGACGAGCTCCACTTAATAAGCATTGCTGATCTGATATTCCAAAGTGAATTTGATTAGGTTCAATTATGCTGTGAGCTGTACCAATTATGAAGGGTAAGTCTCTAACCCCCTCTGATTGGCTCCAGGGCCTTCTCAACCACCTAGAGAATGGTGTTTCTACTACATTAAGAGTTCAACAGACTTTTTATTTTATTTTAATTTTTATTAAACTATTAAGTATATTAGCTATATAAACATATTCCCCGCAAATAACTATATAGGGCTTTCTGTATCCAAATTAGATGTTTGCCCGTATTCCATCCACAACCCAGTTTCACCATTGTCACATCCCGTAACAGGTTTACTCCTGTTGAACTTATATACAATGAGACTGGCAGAAGTCATGCTAACGCTGGGCCCAAGGGAGGCTTCTGGAGAGGCGAAAGGAGAAGAGTAACTAGTAGAGGGTGAAAGGAACAAAGGATCACCATTCAACCAAGTATATTCTTAACCTAGGCATCTTGCTGAAGTGTGCTGTTTCCTGCTAGCCAGGAGACCGTTCTTAAATACATAAGGTCTGCCAAACTGTAGTAATCCAGAATCTTACCCCTACGATTATTACTGGTGAGTGGACAGTCACAAGAATCCTGTAGACCTGTCGGAGTTCTAAAGACTTAGAGCTCACGGCTATAAAGCCTGCTACCTACCACTGGTATAGTATATGGCCACTTCCTGACTGGAGTTCAAAGCAACAATATTCATCCAAAGAAATCAAAGATATAACAAGCTACCGGTATCATAAGTAATACCGGAGGTGAGATAAAGCCAAATATAAATCAAACTAGACAAGACAAAGGAAATCCATCAGTGCCATTTGTGTAATGCTACTGGAACATGTACACATGTTACATGTTCACTGTTCTAACTGTCAAGTCTTGTTAAGACAGGTAGATTATCAGGATCGTGTAATGACTCTTGTCACAAACCTGACTAAGCGAGGAATATGGTTTCACATGACTCACGGTTAGGAGTCATAGGTTTGTGATTTATTTCACATGACTCGCACTTGCGACGTCATCGTTATAATGTTATTGGTTGATGTGTTTCCATGACCACGATTGTGGTCATATGATTTATGAATTTTGCACATGACTCGCATAAAGGGTCATGGGTTTCACTCATGTGACGCGAGTTGCGCACATGATTTATTATTTGGATTATGATTGGTTTAGGAATGTTGCGTAGTTGACTTGTTAAAAGTCAGCTGATGGATTTCGCACATGACTCGCTACGAGCCATGAGGTCGTGTGACTCAAGGGTATGAGTCACCAGGGTTAGGGTTGTGGGAGGAACTTATATATAAGGAGGCCGTGATCGACAAGTAGTTAGTTCCTCACGCAACCATCTAAGTACTTTCTTATATTACCAAATTGAATTATCTTTACTATCACGATTCCTGGCGAAGAAAAGAGAAGTGTCTCTTAGTACGTTCTCGACTACACGATAGGAGCAAGAGTGTTCGGCTATCAAAGTAGTACTCGAGACGTTTGGAAGTGTTACCTGCTGCAAGTATCGCCCGGAGGGAAGGATCGTTACAACTCTTAAGAAAGGTAGCTACAAGTGACCATCTTACATGCCCAACAGGCATATTGAAAGGTAGTCCTAGTAGGAATGGTCTGGTATACAAAGTATACAGAGTATACTAGAGCAAGTACCTAAAAGGTCTACTAGTGAACAGCAGTACCAGTTTGCCTTAGGGTAAGATAGGATAACGCAGGTAGCAAAAGTGACCTTGTCAGACAGGGTAACTTTTCAGAGGGAATATTCTACAGGGCTCAAGTAAACAATAGGAAGGTTATGTTGTTCAAAATGTGAACGCCAAAGGCACAATCTATTCTATGTGGATAATACTGCACAGGTGCGAGGGGTGCTGTGGGCACGCTAAGTGAAGAGGGAGACAGTAGTAGAGCAGATTGGTAGGAGTTCTGGTTCTTAATTCTACCTAAGCGAGGTGGGCGGTAGCGACTATATTTATATAGAAGTGCGTCCTCCAAGTATAAGAGAAATAATATAGGGAAATAATGTAAGAAATATAAGTACGAACATGTTTGACCCTGAAATCCTGCCAAGTATATCCCAAATAATGTGTCTAAATCTAAGATGGTGTGAGCGGAATATTAGGAATAATTATGAGATAATATGACCAAGATTGATGCATAAACCATGCATAAACAACCGTAAAATCCCGAACACCAGATAAGAAAACACATATGAAAATCCCCAATAATATCCTGAAATAATAATGAAATACAATATAATATGTCTTGGCTGTAGTAATGTAAGCGGTGTACAGGTGGAACCGAAACATAAACTAAGTATGAGAAATATACGGTAATATCATGAAATATACATAGGAAATATACGGAAATTTCAACATATGTGAATCTCTGTGGACATCTTACAGGATGTCGCATGGACTTCAAACAGGATTCTGGCGATGACAGGGTAAATTTACCCTACCTTGGAGATCAAGTTACCATACCTTTGGGTCCTGGTTACCCTCTCTTAAGATCCTGTTACCCTACCTTCATTGGTGGAGCCATACTGGGACTTTGTAGAATGATCCCCAGGGAGCCCAGGATTAGATTTTACTAGTGCTGCTGAGACTGTATGCATGCGGCAAACAAAGCAGTGGTTGAGAATCTTCATAGAAAATCTAAGGATTGAAGGAGCTCTCACAATACCATATACGTTGCAGCTGTCCATCCAACCGGAAGCTGTTCGCAGGATATATAAGGGAAGTGTTGGTGACCGCCTACAGGAAGGTTACCTACTATGGCTCAATTAGACCCCCAATGGGTATAGGGAGTCCTGCACTAGCCTAGGGGTAGTAAGTGAGTCCACCAGAAGGTCTATTGGGAGTTTTAGGAACGATCAAGGTTGCTTCTGGAATTGACCCGATGATAGTTAATCTGCATCAACCCTCTGTAATGTCCTATATCTGAGGAAAGTAATTGGACTCTAGAGGCATTAGTCTCGTCACGGTAGAGCTAGTAAATATTAGATTGGTTCCAGGTAGCACCTGTGGAAATCAATACTATGATACGTGTTTTTGAGGGAGCTGAGAAGTCAATAATACGTGGATATAGTAGAGACAAATAACTACGAAGCTTGTATAAGAAGGATAATGTTAATGGGCCAGTAAGTCTGACTGACATATAGCCTGGCCATTGACAATACAGCTTACCACTGATATGTCAACGATTGTAAGAGGTTTTCTCTCATGTGGTTGTATTGGAGAAGTCTGCAGAAACCACTTCCAGTTTGTGGGCTTAACTATGTGCGAGCAATCCGACATCTCTGAAGGTTTATTCTATGACGGAGAGGGTATGTAGGATGATTCTGAGATGAGCAGGATGCTTGTGAGAGGTCAGGGTAGTGATGAGATGACTCTTGGCTTCATATCTATATCTACTATGTATAAGCGAAGAAAAACACCCTACTATGGTAACCATCAATCCTTGAGAGAACTTGAATTGAGTGAAGCTTTCAGGTATAACAATATTAAGTTTTACTGTTTAATTTTTTTATTTTGAACTTGACGTTTATCTTTATTTTACTTCAAGTCTTCAGTGTGGTTGCATCTATAGGATCCATCATTCTACAGGGTGCCCCCATTACAGATTGGCAAAAGTCTGCCTCACCCTCACTTCTTTTTACCTAACCTCCTCCCAGTTTGGTGTCCAGGATTTGGAAAGACGTATACATGCAAAATTGCCAGTCATTGCTGTCATCATTGAGTATTGCCCCAGCATTCAAGTTCTTAAGACATAACAAATCCTCCTTCAAGCTTTCCCACCTGAACCCCAGGTGTTTAAACCTCAAAAACAACCTCTGCCAAACCAACCCAAATCCTTTCAAACCTGTACCTTGCTTCCCTCCACCACCTGTCCTCACCCGGGTACACCCCACCTAAGCAACAACTCAGATGGTCAATAAACTCTCTATCCCTAGTCCCTAGTGGCATTGTGCTATGAGTTGCATGACTTACAATAGGTTCCACCTTCCATCCCTGAGCCACTTAAACGCAGCCACACTCAGGGCACAATTCCGCTGAACGCTACCCCCCCTGAGCGCTAGTCTTCACAAGGCCCATACCGCTTCCACGAGGCTTCAAGGACTCTGGCAACTGCTCAAACTCAGTCAATTGAGAAAGTTCCCCAAGGCCAAATCTCTAGAAAATGAAAACCCTTTGAGGCCAGCCAACTGCTGAAACCCCTACTGCTGTCTCAAATCCCACACCCCTCACCGCTTTGAAGGTGAGAGTAACAGAACCTTAAATCCCTGGCCTAGTTCCCATCCAGCATGACAGTGAACAAGAAGCCGCAAAAATCCAGTGAAGATGTTCAACTCTTCTCTCCATAACTGATAACCAGGTGCCCCATCCTCAGATGCCATGGCTTGAACATGGAAGGGTCTCTCCCAGAATCATCATCGGATTCAAACAATAAAGAAGAATGAAGCCATCGTGAGATAGCCATCCTTGAACCCCATAGGCTAATACCCCCTATGTGACAGGTCACAAGGTGTGGGTAGTTGGTTGTAAGAGCAATGGGGCTGTTCGACAGACTTCTAGCAACGCCCTAGTACAAGTGCGGGTACAACTTCAAGTTATCTAAAACTCTCTATCCGATAGCCCTTCTAATCAGATCTCTTACCCCCCCTCCCGATCGCCCCGGGAGGACTAGGAATCCCTAGCAAGCCGGGTGGGGTGGAAGGAGGAGAAAGACTAAAGAGAGGAAATCCGGAATAAACAGATATCTTTGGCTTGATCAAAAATACAGAAGAGAGGTTCTTGCAGGACCTCTACATTGTTAGTAGCTAATGTTGTTTGGCTAAGGATCTTAGAACAGCTACAAAAGCAGCAAATCATTTCAAAGTTCCTCGAGGCTTCCAGGAGCCTGCAAAGTAGTCTAGTATATACTTCACTGTTTGATCTGGTGGGATATTTGCGCCTGTCAAATACCAGAGAGCTTTAGATACACTTGAGCTATTAGGAACCTATCGACTGCGGATAGGGGCGCTGTGGCTAGGCTTGGACGGCGAGCCTCTCCTACTTGTTTTCTACCCCAGACTGATAGGGTCCCATTTTATATCGCCCATCCTAGAAAAAAAAGGTAGGGTCTGAGGATCTGATAGCGCTAACCTCGTCTGCGCCCTGTGATCGAAAGGGAGAAGAAAGGGTAGGAAATACAATGGAGGTGTTTATGACAGTCTACGTGCGCAAGCTACTGTTGGGGTTTCTTGCTGGCTGGGATGGACGCCTATGGGAGCAAACGCCGACGCCCGGGGCCTCGAGTGGGACCCTGCTAGAGCTACAATACCAAGCGAATCGTTACCGATGCTCGCTTAGGTTTAGCGCACAGTAGTTGTTGTGCTAAAACCCCCCACTTTGATTCTTTTAGAGGATATCTTTGCTTTTATCTAGGCTTATAGGGTTATTGTGTATCCCGGATGAACCGTTCCTAAGGAACGATCGTCCAGTATTGCAAGTGCTACGACCGAAGGCGCTCATCGCAATATAGTAACTCAGCTTCAAGCGGTAGACCGAGGTACCGAGAGGGGGGTCCGAGGGAAGGCTTTTGGGTACAACCCTTCTTTTCTACTTGTGGAGATGGCAATTCAGAGGTGACTACATGGCCTACCGGTACCCTGCTATTTCGTAATGGCATCTGCCCGCTGCGCTCTGCGGTTGTTGCTGATTAGCTCATGTCTATGGCTCCTGTTGGTCACCGCTAATCACTTTTTGAGTTCCCGAAGTGCATTTTCAAAGCACGACAATAGACAACACACAACTCAACTTTTGTTGGGTAAAAGCAATGAGAAGAGCTTGACATAATTATGCATTGGTACTACTTATCCCTCTCCCCTCCTCCTTTCAATAACCGAACACATCTACCTGGTACTGGCATCAGGCACTTAGTAGTACTATTTCCCGGAAGCCTTAATAATATCTGCCGCCTATACACCATTAAATCTATTAGCACGCTTCACCCCTGGTAAAAAATAGGGCGGAAGGAAAAAAAAGAGTAATCTACCTTCTCGCCAATCGCATAAACCGTAGATTGAAGGTGAGTTCCAGGGATCAACGGCATAATGCTTGCGTCCACAACCCTCAAATTCCTAGTCCCATAGACTATCAGATTGTAGTCTACAACACCTCCAATCTCCCTCGGTTGCATAGCTGAAGTCCCAACCGGATGGAACATCGTGGTAAGGCTATCCCTCGCAAATCCGAGCAGCTCCTCATCGGTCTGCAGCGACGGGCCGGGCGTCAACTCGGTCGGGACGAGTTCCTGAATCGCTGGAGTTTGCACAAGGCGGCGGCCGAAGCGGTACGCTTCGGTGAAGAGGTTGAGATCGACTGGGTTGCTACCCGTGCGTTGGTCCACGATCGGAGGGGCGAGGGGATCTGTCGAGTTTATTTCTATAAACCCACGGCTGAGGGGGTGGGCGATGGAGAAGGAGAGGGGCATTTTGATGCCGTGGATGGCGCCGGTGATCCAGATAAACTCCATCGCAGCTGTGTGCGTGCCGGCGAGCTGGTTGAGAAGGATTTGATGGTGTTTTTGGAAACCGGCTACTACGGCCGGCTCGGAATCGCTGCGGAGGTACTGACCTGGCTCCTGGGCTGTGTAGGCGCCTAGCAGGGCCCCGGCTCTGTCGGTGTAGGTGGATAGAGGGAGGAAAGCTACTGAGTTGGGACTTGAGGCTGTCCATGGGCCTGGACTCTTCTGTTAAAATTGAGTGAGGTGCCGGTATTGTGGTTGAGAGGGAGACTAACCTTCACGGCTACTGTAGAAGAGCTCTTTACACTCCGCATCCCAAGTTGCGTTTGAAAAGAGGTCAGAGGGTGAGTGTTCAACGTTGTCCGCTGATTGCTCTAGATTAGCATTATGTTCAATCGTGGAGAAGAACATTGGGTGCTCACCATTTAGACTCATAGTACTAACTGTTTTTGTTCAACCTATGTCAGCCAGAGAGCTAGTGATCGTGCTTTAAGGTGGCAAACGCCTAACAGTGGGGTATCACTAGTCTGGCGTGCACCATATGCGCCAGAATGCAGCGCCGGATTGCACCCTTGAGGCCTTCCTTTGTACTACTAGGAAGAAATAGACTCACATGGATGATCCTGGAAGTTCTGTCCGCTAGATATTCGATCTGCTATTTAGTATGCTTTGAGCTAAACACTAAGGCCCAGAATCTCTTACACGCCAGGCAGATCAATCAATGTTGGGATACCCAATTTCTCCAGGAGACTCTTTTGCCCAATTCCTAGAAATATGGATTCGATTGGCGTGGTTTATGGAGAGGGGGAAGAGAACCAAACCTGAGAGTTGTAATATTTGCGGAGTATGAACGGTCCCCGCAGAAATAATAACCTCGTTTTTGGCTTTTGCTATGTATTTGGTAGCATCTCCGGGTTTAACATACTTCGTTTCATGGTCGTTAGGATTCATGCTTCAACAGAGTCATGGAAACTCACTTCGGCTCCACTGATTTTGATTCCTTTTCCGCTTTCTTGGGCATTATCCTCAGTGATTAGTTTTGTCACCTGTCTGGAGGTGTAAACATGCAGATTTTGCCGGGTAATGAAGTTATCGTAATATGCACTGCGGGAATATGAGCGCGTCATGTTCTTTGGGTCGATTGTGTTTGGCGACCAGAAAGTGCCTAATGCTCCCCCTGCCTGATCCTGTGATTGTGTAACACCCAGCGATTTCATTGCGTCCTGGAAGTTTTCTGCCCTGGTTGTTAGAGTAGTGACAGGCCCAACGAACGCCGACTTACTATTTTGTGGGTATATGAAGTTCGGATAACCAGACTGAACGTATCCATCGAATCCGTGAACTGAGGGATCGTAAGTGATTCCAAACTGGACGACGTGCTCTGGTTTAGGTGGCGTAAAGGTTTCACTCTTCGTAGTATTAGGAAGCGCTTCACAGTGTCGCTGAAAGTGCGAAAGAACTTACCTTTTTGAAATATGGTAGGAGACCAGCCCAGCCCCAGCCGGGATTCCCGAGATCCTCCCACATATCGTAGTCACTGGGGGCGCCCCGATCAAACACCATGCCGTTAAGCAGAGAACTTCCACCGAGAGCTTTTCCGATAGGGAGATTCTGGGGTTTGCCGTTTAGGTATATTTGTGGCTCTGTTGTGATGTTCCAATCGTATACTGATCGTACAGTGTCCCCAATGCATCTTTGAAGGATGGCGGCACATTCTTTGTGATCCGGCACTCCTGCCTCTAGAACAAGGACAGTTGCTAGTCGAGGGTTTTAGTATATTTGAACTAAATAACATAGCATCCAGAATTGAGAACTTACTTTCAGGGTCTTCCGACAATCTATTGGCTACAGTGAGGCCCTGGAGTATTGCTTAGTTATGGCCAATATACAATTTTGGGACGCTAATTCAACTTACGGCAGTCCCTCCGCCTACTATAACATAGGTATAAGAATCGAGCAGTTGCTCCTGTCTCCCAATGAGCGTGCCCAGCATGGGTGTAGCCACAACTGCCCTGCTAGCCACCAAGAAAAGTAGAATCAATCGTCCCAACATTTTTGAGCGGTCCTGGAGGATAGTGGGCAGATGGCGTGCCTACACCGTCGATGGCGTAGGGCCTCCAAAGCCTGGGCTACGCGGGCAAATATATACCGGTCCTCGCTCCTCGCAAGGGGGGGGGCAGATCTTAAACACATTGTCGGTTCATAGGAATTCCGACCCGAACAGGCACTCCTTCACCACGCGGGGTCCACCTTGCCTTTAACCAAATACAGGCATCATGTTGAATATTCTCTACATTTCTGAGCGCCGGCTCTTGTGCACAAGGTTTCTGTGGGGCTAAGACGGGGAGCGTTACTTGGCGCGACAAGGACAGTTTGGCCTTTTGGGGTAGGAGCCGATGGAGAGGTAATCCCAGATGCTAGTCGGTGCGGTATAGCAGCTACCCCAAGAGCGCTGTGTGGATTAGCTAGAGCGGTCATGACCGTGGTTGTATGGGTTTTTCCTATTGTGCGGGCTTGCAGGGCAGGCGGTGGTGTGCGCTCCCTTTCCTATACTTAGAGAGCAACGAATCGGCCAAGGACCATTTGCCGAACAGACCGGCTCTCTCTACCACACAACTGTTTTTCCCTTCCGCCACCAAGAGTTCGCTATCAGAAGCAGCTTCTCGTTTGAGCGGGGCTGGACCACATCTATAGACTTAATTTGCGTCAATACGAGCAACACGAGAATAATTGAGGGGAAAGATCCCTTTCACCCTTTCTAAGCGGTATCTGTCAGCAGGCTATCGCTAAGTGAAAGGACAATTGATCCACTCCCTTCTACTATCTCTTATAACCTTGGGGCGGCACTTTATGAGACCTACCGGGTAGCCTGCGCCTGGATATGAGATTCTCTGTTTTCTATCCGATATCTGTGCCACCAACAGAAGTTTCCTTTAGGCTCCTGCGTCTCATCAAGCATACCGTAAAGAGTGTTCCTTCATTGAGAAAGCGGAATATATTCATTAAATTTTGCGGCACGATGTCTGGGCTGGCCAATAAAATCGCTATATAACATGACGATGGTCCGTAATAACTAGCCACCCAACTCCAAAGCCGTATCGCAAAGGCTGGTTCGCATCTATTGCACAATAGGTTGGCCTTCTTTCTCATGAGTTAGTCCTCATCAACAGTGTACTCGAGTATCCCGCAACAGCTATACTCTGACTAACTGTAAAAAGCTGGAGCGGGTGTATAATATATCTAGACATATTCGGTATTGGCTCACCCTTGATATTCCCACAGTGTAATATAGTAACCTTGACCCGTTCTGGGCTCCATGGGGGTGAACCTCCTTAATCGACGGTAGAGATGGCGGAGGGTATAAGTCCACGGACGTATCTGGGCGCTGCAGGCACCCGGAAAAAGAAAATAAATGGTAGAATCATTGAACCCAGCTCTAAGAGGCTGGACGAATCCCGTTGATATAGCACAACACCAGGTACAATACCTAAGGTATCGACCTGAGAGCCCCACATCTAACTATCGAGAGCGCCTTGTTGGTTTGTCGGCTAAACTCGGTGCAGCTAGGCCGGAGAGGAACCCGTACAGTAGCATGACGATTGGTCACTTCGGTGGTGAGAAATGGCTGAGCTTGTGCCCAGCCGAGCCCATCTACCGGCATCATCCGCCCTTCCACATGTACGGTACTGTGCAGGTCCTAACCCTAAAAAAGTATGAACTATCGGAACTTAGTGCGTATGATAATACAACGGAGATGGAAGTACCCTACCTGTACCGATAGCGCTTGCGCTCGAATTGGATTACACCCTGTCAACACACCCAAAAACGGGTTTTGTGGCGCATAGCTTAATCCGAGCTCAGGTACCGTACGGTAGTTGAGAAAATAAGGGTAGATCTTGCTGCAGTTGAAAAGCACAGTGAGGGGGAGTGGAGAATGCTTGTTAGAGCTCATGTCCTTTATTGAAAAAGGAAGGAGGGGAAAAAAGGAGACCAGGGACACCCTTGGCTACGATAAGGACCCGTCAAGGATCGCCTCTGCCAGGTACTCGAGTGCTATAATCCTAGGTCTTAGTTCTGAGCGTTGTACTCGTAAGTATGCTGCTTCCATCGCACCTCGGCAAACCCGGCACCTCGGCAGACTTACGCCACAACTACCGACAAGTGATATCTTGTGAAGCCGGACATGACCGTCGGGCACGTTCACACCCGGCAGGTCCGGGCCGAGGATAGAGATAGGAAGGATGGAGGGTTAGGAAAGGGATCGGTGGGGTACGGTTCTCTTAGTATTCATTTCATTGTCTGTTGTAAGGATATTGTTGTTGTGTAAGTACCTGTTGATTTCCCATGTGTAGTAGTTAAGAAAGAAAGCAATCAAGAGAGTTTCTTCCGCGCAGAAAGGTGTCCCACTTTTTTCTTCCCCACTTTAGTTTAGACTGAGTTCTTGTCTGATACTTCTTCCCTGAGGATTTTGAGCCTTGATAGACGTTAAAGCGAGGACTTTGAATATTGGTACAATACGTCTCGCAAGTGAAGTGTAGGATGTGTGTCTACCCCAACTGCTCTCGCTGGGCAATAATAAAGTATACTTAGCAAACTAGGGGAGTGAAAGGAACAAAATGGAGAGAAAGGGAGCAAAATGCGACCGATTGGTAGCAAATAATCGAGACATCGACCTCCCTATTTCTAGGTGATAGGCCGCCTAGATCCGTGTTGGGTAAAGGCTGAAGGGCCCAGAGACCCTTTTTGCTGCACCACTTGTTTGGAGGTATTGTAGTGAAAGGAATCTTTCTTGAAACCTAATCCCTCTTTTAGATGCCACACCATAAAAACAAATCTGTTTTTATTGGAAGTGGAACATATCTTGAATTAGGTAATTATAGTAGTAGAGCCTTGAGCGAGCAATGGGGCCTAGTATGGGTTAAAGAAAAACACTACCGTAAGAACTCGAATAATCAGACCATGTGCTAGGACGTTGGACTTACCTCTCTTAGTAAGGTCTGGTATTTTTTTCTTTTTCTTTTGTCTCGGGGGGGCAGATTTTTGGTGGGTCTTTCTCCCCTTTTCCAGAGGAGGAAATTTCGGACTACATAGCACATGGTCCGATTATTCGAGTTCTTACGGTAGGATATCACTGGTTGCGAGAGGTATTGGGGATCCGCTCGGGGACTCCTAAATCCAGCTCTGGAGGGTTGGGTTGAAAAATTACCAAATCTGGCCTCTTATGGTTTATTTTTAGGTTGGTTCCCAAGCGTCCAGTCCGTCCGTCTTTCGCCTAGGACGGGATGGACGCCACGTTTGAGACCTTTGCCCGGGAGGGACGCCTAGTTGCAGTCCGTCCTGACCTATGCCCGGGACGGACGGCCAGGCCCTATAGGTGTCTTAGTTTATGTTTCATTTTCGAATTTCATGAGCATTAGGTCAGTATTATTAAGAAGTGAAACATTTTTATTCTAATGTAGAGAAGCTTAGGCTCTACTATCATGAATCAAATTTCGCTGGAAGATAAGGTAGAAGGTTAAGAGAGTACAAGATCTGAGAGAATGAGACCAAGGGAGGCGGACTCTGCTTTATCGCTAGGATTTCTCAAAATAGTTAATCTTCGTCTCTCAGGTCTATATTTATTCACCCAAGCAGAGGTGTGGAGCGACCACGAAGCCTATAGGCAATGGGTTAGGCGATATGGATGACGACAGGGCCGAGACGGTAGCGATGGGGGTATGCGGGGAGCAGCCAGGGCCCACAAGAGACGCCTGTCCTTACTCAGGATGGTAGGTACCTGCCGGAAGTTATCATTTCCAAGAAGACTGCGGGGCCCGGCCGTCGGCCTGCGGGACTGCGGTGTTTACAAAAGACGGACGCCGTGCCCGGCCGTCCTTACCCACCCTGCCCGGGGCGGACGGGACAATAGGACGCCAGGGCCCTGGCGTCCGGACGGGACGGTTGGGAACACTGGTCGCATATAGATATCCCGCTTACTGTAACACATTTTCTAATGCTAGCCAAACTTGGTGATGCTGGCAGCCGCTTCACTAATGCTGTACATGTCTCAGGCAAGAAGTACCTGAAAACAGGGGGGAGGTAAACGCCACTTGGGGGTAAGGTGAGACAGGGGGATCCAGGGGTGCCAAACTGGCAATTCTGAACATCAACAAAGTAGTTTACAAGATAGAAAACGCGTATTGTAGAGTGAGATTTTAATATATACACTATTAAATAAAAAAAAAAAAAAAAAAAAAAAAGAGAAGACAGTAAACTACCAGCATGTATGACTACCATTGGCTGCAATAACAGCAGCAATTCTCTCCAGCATTGAGTCCACCAATTCCAAGACCTCAAACTCCGAGATATTTTGCCATTCCTCTATAGTTAATCGCATCAATCATTTCTTGCTGGCCAGCAGAATGGGGGTGTGTAACAGGGGCACCCTATAGGAAGATGGATCCTAAGGTTGCGACCTCACTAAAGTCTCAAAGTAGAATAAAGATAAACATAAAGTTAAAAATAAAAGAATCAAACGGTAAAACTTAATATCGTTAAGCCAGAAAGCTTTACTCAATTCAAGTTCTTCTCAAGGATAGATGGTTATCAGGGTAGGGTGGTTTTCGCTTATACGTAGTAGATATAGATATAAAGCCAAGTAATACTGCATTACTGCCCTGACCTCTCAAAAGCATCCTGCTCAGCTCAGGATTATTCTAGACACGCTCTCCAGCAGAATAAGCCTTCGGACATGTCGGATAGCTCAGACATAGTTAAGCCTATGAAATGGAAGTGGTTTCTGCAATGTAGCTCCAATACAATGGTATGAGAGAAAACCTCTTACGATCGTTGACATCCCAGTGGCGAACTGTATTGTCAACGCCTTGACTATATGTTAGTCAGACTCACTGGCCCATCAGTATTATTGTCTTTATACAAGCTTTGTAGTTATTTGTCTCTACTGTATGCACATACTATATTTGATTAACTACTCAGCTCATCAGGTGAGATGTATTATTGTGTTAGCTTTCACCGGTGCTTCCCGGAACCAATTCAATATTTACTATCTTTACCGTGACTAGACTAGTGCTTCAAGAGTCCAATTACTTTGCTCAGATATGGTACACTACTTAGGGTTGGCACAGACTTATTATGGGGTCAGTTCCAAAAGCAATTTTGATTGTCCCTGAGACTTCTGATAGACCTTCTGGTGGACTCCCATACTACCCATGGGCTAGTACGAGATTCCCTATACCCATCAGGTGTGTAATTGCACCAAAGTAGGTGACCTCCCTTGGGGCGGTCGCCCACATCTCTCCTATACTATATCCTGCAAAGAGCTTTCGGTCGAAAGGATGGCCATGACACATACGGTGTTGTGAGAGCTCCTCCAATCCTCAGATTTTCTATGGAGTTTCTCAACTACCAACGTGTTTGCCATATGCGCACAGTCCTAAGATCGGGGCCAGAGGGGGGTGTTGGACACTCAGGTCAAGTGTTAGGCACACTGAAAGCCCATGTACACAAGTACTGGAATCCAGCGGACGGACCTCTGGAGTGCACAAACCCCTGCGCACAGACCTCAAAAATACGACCGTGATACCCATGCGGTCCCAACGTTAGTCAAGTAGTATAACCATTGGTTTAGTACATCAGCAAAAATTACCATGCGTTAGATGCACTGCTGTTGCATCAGGATACAAGGTATGGTAAGTTTGCGCCCTTGATGTTAGGTGCGCCCTGAGGTAGAGTGCCATCCTCACTTGCGCCAGGAGCGTCAGGAGACATGGTTGCCATCCTCACTTACATTTGAACATGAGTAGCTACACAACCTAACCTCCTCTGCTTCCGGACACTACGCACAACACTATAGCACCTTCTGATTTACCACTCACTTATTCAATTTCCAGAGTACCCTATCGCTTTGCTTCCATCTCTCATACCTGGAAAGGGGGTAGCCTTGGCAATAATAATTGGGTTAGTGTGGGTGCTAGGTGAGATTGCCGCTACCCTACTCTTAATTTTAATTTTGCACCACTAAAGACACTCTCCAGTTCTATTTTAGAACTTGATCTTTCAGAGAGCAAAAATGCCAGCTCACTCCAGTCTGAAAGTAAGTGATATCTATGACAGTCACTACTTTGTTGTAGTTTCTCGGCACTTAGACCGGGACGCGAAGTGATATCATGATGACTCTACACTTTGCTCTCCTCACACCCGCCCCCTCCTAGCCTTCATAGAAGACTCCTCCCCAACCATAATATCTATCCTGAATCTGACACCTGTATCATGCTGGGCTCGATGCGAGCTATACACTCATATAGGATTCATCCCTACCTGACAATTATTCATGAAGTTACAGGGCTAGTAATTTCAGATTTCAAAGGCTGATTACTCTACAACCGCTAGATGGATCTTGATTTTGTTTACTGGAGGTTGTTGGACTTCACGTCAGCTACACGCCGGTATAAGGTACGTCCCTGTGGCATCAAAACTCAGGAAATGGCTGTCTTCTGTAGATGGGTGTATTAGGAATCTGGCGAAATTTTACTTGATGGCAGATTACTCCACAACCGCTTGACAGATTTTGATTCTGTTTGTTGGAAGCTGTTGGGCTCGACGTCAGCTACACACCAGTATAAGATACATTCCTGTGGCATCAAGACTCAGGAAGTTGCTGACGTCTGTGGAGGGTGTGTTAGTGTATCAAGCTGGTGGAATTTTACTCGATGGCAGATCACTCTGCATTCGCTGGACGGATATCAATTCTGTTTTCTTGGAGGTTGTTGGGCTCAACGCCAGCTACACGCCGAATAAGACTTATCTCTATGTGGTGAATATTCATAATGTTACTGATCCAACCAGGGACCTGGGAGTGCCTGAGCCTGGGAGTGCCTGAACCATAGAAGATAACACCTGTATTTCGATCACTTAGCTAAAGCAGTATAATTAGAAATATCATCGAAGACTACTTAAAGAGACTTTTTATACTGTGCCAGTACTGTGACCTAGGTCAGGAGCGGGTAAAGGAGGTACCCTTGACTCTATCTTCTGAAGATGTAGTATTGCGCCAGGTGTATTCAGGAAGATTTAGTCTTGCGCCAGGTGCGTTCAGAAAGACTAAGTGTTGTGCCAGGTTTGTTCTGGAAGATTAAGTGTTGCATTCAGTGTGTTCTGGAAGATTAAGTGTTGCGCCAGGTGCATTCAGGAAAATTAAGTGTTGCATTCAGTGAGTTCTGGAAGATTAAGTATTGCGCCAGGTGCACCCTGAGCTAGGGCGCAGTAGTAGTTGTGTTCTGATTTGCGATTGACGTTATATGCACTAGGTGCGCCAGAGGTATAGGGCACTCTGGGCGCTAAGTATTATTTTTGCTGATGTACCTGAAGGTCACGTGTTGAACCCACACATCTATCATAGTTATTATTACCATATCGTGCTTGCAAATCAGTTTCTGTATCTTGATATGAGGATTGCGACCGAGGGGTTTTTGCTGACTTCTAGATAAGAGCTAACATTCTATCAGTATGAAGTCACACGGCGAAGTTTAATCCGTTATTTAAGAAGTTATAGTACTTGAAAGATAAACCAACCAACATATGTACCTAGCTTCGTGAGAAGTAAGTATATAATTACCCGGTATGAGAAATCTTGATCAGAACATGACCGGAAGGAACAACTGGTCTGATAGTGAGCCAGGCTGCATATACAGACCAAGTTCATACAGCGCAGAGATCGAATCCAAGTAATTGGAAGTACAATTAACTTAGCAAAGGATTTAGCTGAAGTGGTGTGCGAGTCTTCAGGGTCAAACAATATTCGCAGATTGATAAAACCAAGAGTAAGTCAGGAAGGTACTTCGCTACTATAGGAATAAGAAGTACTCCTGGAAATCCTATAAGTAGACATGGTCTCGCCGGATTGTTATAGGAATCATTAAGCACCAGAAAAGAGATTTTATCAATATAAAAAGTTATCATGCTATAAATCTTTATCTTACTAGATTTTCTTTTTACCACATCGATTACTTCTCACGAGAGATAGTTACCCACGAGCCTTCTTAGACAAATCTCCATATACACGTATCTAGGCTTTACCCGATATCACAGTTGCACTATCAGCTACCCCTAACATCGAGTTACCAACTAGACCTGACCCCTTCTGTAGCCATACCAAGGCCCAGTATGCTTAAGGTACCACCAGCACCAGTAATATCTAATCCTGGGCTCCCTTAGGG
Source organism: Tuber microsphaerosporum (assembly GCA_003521225.1). NCBI lineage: Eukaryota > Fungi > Ascomycota > Pezizomycetes > Pezizales > Tuberaceae > Tuber > Tuber microsphaerosporum. The sequence goes on from QOVD01000903.1 coordinate 35,127, forward strand.
ATATTCTTTCGAAGTCCCAGTATGGTTATGCTGATTATGGTTGGGTAACAGGATCTCAAGGAATGGTAACTGGGACTCAAAGATAGGGTAACACGATTTTCAAAGTAGGGTAACTTTACCCTGTCGTTGATAAAATCCGGTTTGAAGTCTGCGCAACCCCCTATAAGGTGTCTGCAGCAACCTGTGTAACCTTCCTATTGTTTACTTGAGTCCCGTAGAATAATCTCTCTGAAAGATTACCCTATCTAACAGGGTCACTTTCGCTACTTGGGTTACCCTGTCTTGCTTTGGGGCAAGTAACTTCTAAAGTTCACTTGTAGACATTTAGGTACTCTTCCTAGTCTACTCTGTATACTTTGTATACTGGACCTTCCCTACTCTGGTTACCCTTTGGTATACCTACTAGGCATGTAAGGTGGTCACTTGTAGCTACCTTTCTCAAAGGTCATTACAGGGCGTCACTTGTTTAGCTTACTTTGTAGGAAATGCCAAACGTTCTCTATTGGGTTGAGATCCGGTGATTTGGCCAGCCAATTGATTATTGGTATATGGTATGCCTCCTGAATAGTGGCCGTATATCAGGCGCAGTGAGCTGATACCCCGTCCTCTATCACCATAAGTGTTGCCCTTTTCCTCTGGCTTTCCCAATACCAATATGGCCAGATGACAGGGATGAGGACATGGTTAACTTAACTATTTGCTGTTATTGTTCCCTAGTCCTCCCGATTCCAAACTACCAGAGGATTTTTCTTGCCCACAAGTATTCCTCCTCATATGATAATTGTATTTGTTTTCAGGAAGTTGAGGATGATACAATCTTCCTCCTACTCTTCTCCTGGACACCAGGTGTCCCAGGTTCTGCCATGGGATCTAGACAACCAGAGGTAACACTCATCTGGCCAAATCACCTGGTGCCAATCCTCTCGTCCAGTGCTTGTCATTAGCAAAAACATTTTTCCCTCATGTATATTATATATTGATTCATATAGCCGGTGGCATTACCTATGAACCCTATATCTCACATACCTCATCAGATATTAGGTATTGTTAGAGCATTTAGGAGACCCTATGGGGCAACTATAGTTTATACAGAGTTCAAGGTGCAACTGGTTATGTAAAACTATGCATGAGGCATGCATGGGAAGCTGGACTTAGCACAGAGTTCAGGGCCAGCAAGAGAGTGTGCTGGAACTGCCTGGAGTCTCATGGGGCCTCTGGTAAGATCACACTGCCGCATGAGTTCTTCCGGTATGGACCAGTTACTCCTAAGTTTCTCCATTGTGGCCAGCAGCTTTCTGGAGTCCCTTTGGGGACTTTGTTTGTCCTAAGTGACCTGTGTGGGAGTACAATACTGCTGAGATTTTTCACCCCTGGTTTAATCACATTTTGCTTAGACCTTTTCACAGGACAAAAATGTGCTATGTGCTAAAAACATCTCAAATCAGCCTTTGGGAAGCAGAATTGCCCTTCAGCAAAAGTCATCTATACTGTACTAGGACTGGGGTGCCAAGACTTTTTAACCCTACCCTGGCTACTGTCCTGAGATTTTCAAAACACACCCCTGTTATTTTGAGCACCACTCCCATACTACCCTTAAAGCGTCCTCTTTGACCTTCTGGGAGGCCACTTTGACCCTATAAGAGGCCACTTTGACCCTCTGACAGCCCCTTTCTCCTTTTCTTTCACACATCTCCACAGGCAGGAAAAAGCGAGAATACTCAGTGATAGAGGGTGACTGAACCTTACCTATGACTTAGAAGAAATTATATCTCACCTGTCTTAATAAAAGGTTAGTGTAACCCTACTGACTGAGCAATAGGCTATCTTGAGCTACAGGTATGCGATTGATAATCGGATACTTGGGCTAGTTTGGTGAGCTTGGCGACTTCAAGTTGAGCTGTTAAACGTCCCCATAGCACCATTTTCAAGGTCTCCTTTTCACACGTTTACACTTGGGAGGCAATTTATACAATTGACTATACAATTAGCTATAGGCATACAATTGACAAGCGGATACTTGAGCCAGGTTGGTGAACTCAGCAGCTTTATTTTGAGCTGTTAAACATCCCCATAGTACCATTTTCAAGGTTATCTTTTCACACTTTTACACTTGGGCGTAATTTTGAACTCTGACTATTCTGTATGTTATCTTAGGCTATAGACATGCGATCGACAAGTGGATACTTGGGCTAGGTTAGTGAACTCAGCAGCTTCAATTTGAGCTGCTAAATGTCCCCATAGTACCATTTTCAAGGTCTCCTTTTCACACTTTTACACTTGAGCGGAATTTTGAACCTCAGACTATTTTGTTTGTTATCTTAGAGTATAGGCATGCGATCGACAAGCAGATACCAGGGTTAGATTCCCCCACCTGAGGGCATTCTCTAGAGCCTTTAAACGTCCAATTTGCACCTTTTTCAAGGTCTCTTCTTTACTCTTTTACACTTGGGCAGAATTTTGAACTACTAACTATCTCACAATAGAGCTCAGGCTACAGGAGTGCTATCGACAAGCGGATGCCTGGGCTAGATTCCCCTACCTGAGAGCATTCCTTTGAGTCTCTAAACGTCCCATTTGCACCATTTTCAAGGCCTGTTCTTCACCCTTTTACACTTGGGCGGAATTTTGAACTATTGACTATCCCATAGGATAACTTTGGCTACAGGTATGCTATCGCTAAGTGGATACCACATTTAGATTCCCCTTGTCAAGAGCATTCTTTAGAGTCTTTAAACGTCTGATTTGCACCTTTTCTAAGGCCATCTCTCTTTGTATATAGTAATAGTAGTAGCTTAATTTACCAGTTTATATAAATAAAAATAAATAAAACAATATATCGCCCCAGCAAGTCTTCCACTAGCCGAAATAGACAATTTGGATTTAGAATTGTGACATGAAACATGTCTTTTTTTTTTTTTTTTTTTTTTTTTTTTTTTTTTT
>QOVD01000904.1:0-17059 GCA_003521225.1 Tuber microsphaerosporum
GGAACCTGGCCAGGGGCCCCGTAGCGAACGCTACTAATAATAATAAGACTCCGAAAATGGCAGCTTTGAAACTGCTTAGGTATCAAACCTAATACATACTGAGTATCAAACAATACTCAAAATCAAACATAAAACATACTAAATATCAAACGATACTCAAAACCAGACATAAAATATACTGAGTATCAAATGATACTCAAGACCAACCATAGTAACTCAGGTACCTGTACCGGTTACAGTAGAACTCCGCTTTAGAACCAGACCTAGAAATAGAATAGAAGAATAATATGCTATTTTGTACTTTGGCAGCTTCAAATTAATCGTGACCTTGATCAGGAGCGGGTAAAGAGGGTACCCTTGACTCTCTTTCTGGAAGATGTAGTGTTGTGCTAGGTACACCCAGGAGAATCATAGCAGTGTGTTGTGCCAGGTGCGTTCAGGAGAATCATGTGTTGCGCCAGGTATATTCAGAGGAATTAATAGTTGCACCAGTTGCACCTTGACTTAGTGAGCAGCACTTGTTGCGTTCTGATTCACGATTGTTGTTATGTGCACTAGGTATGTCCGATACACTGGGTACTCCAGGCGCAGAATATTATTTTTGTGGATGATTATTTATCCCACTAAATGATCAAAGGAGAGGGTTAGCAAAGTGTTTCCAATTGCTTGTAATACTCGGAAAAGCATCAGAACTGTGCAAACATGACTGCTCTATGTTCTATCTTATTTTGAAATCAGCATGCTAAATCAAAATGATGGTATTTTTCATCAGAAATTTGTACTCCTTGTACTTTATCCTTGTCTCTCTTTAATTGTTGGTTGATGTAATACAATTATAGGAGATGACCATTGCCTGCTTGCTTGTCCAGAAATGGTACAATGCTTACAAGTGTTAGAGTTACAGGGTCTTAGAACTTAGATGAGGTTACCATTGCCACTTGCAAATATTTTTTTACATCATGATCCCTTCTATATTTGACCAGCCTTATGAGAGGTTGTGGGAAATGTATGTTGCTTGGTTTAGAAGGATGAGGATTTGGTCTTATTCATGACCAGCTATTACGATATTACTTTAATAGTTGAAAGATTACGCTTCTAGGTCAAAAAAACAAGCACCAATGCAACTACTCTCTGTGGAATATTTGGAAACCTGTCACGGAGAAACTCCCAATTCCACAGCTTGTTGACAACTATAACTATCATATGGGAGAAGTTGACATTGCAGACCAGCTTTGCTCCTACTACCCCACACAGCTGTCAAGTCACCACAATTGGTACCCACCCTTTTACTGTCTTCTGGACATATCCTGGTCAATTGCTATTGAATTCAAAGGACAATTGATCCACATCGCCATACTCACAGCTAGCACTATGTTTTCTACTCAACAGTGGCCAAGATGTTAATTAAAGGTTGTTTTCAAGGACAATCTACAGTCTCTCTATTGGGATCTGGTTAGTTTTACTTCTATTTTACCCTTTACTTTTAATACCTATGGTATAAAACTAATGCATTTCAGATATTTCTAGTATTCCAATCTCTAGGAACCCGCCAACTCCATTAAGCTTACAAACATCCCTCCCCTCCAACTAACTTCACTCTCCTACAGCCAATATCTCTTACCATACACCTAGTAGTCCTATTATTATAGTCCTGGCATCCCTACCAAATCCTCCCAGGTCTCCCTACTCTCACATATTTTTCTCTATCCCATCTTTAGCCCTTCTACTACCTCGCCAATGCCCCTCACATGCATTACCTCCTTCCCCACCATTCTGGGCCCTACCTTCTTCTCCTCTTTCTCATTCACGCATTGGCCTTCCACCTATCCTTAGTCCAACCAAATATATTCACCGTCCTAGTAGCCGGTTCAGGTCTCCAGCTAAAAACACCAAACCTCTTCCAATTTCTTCTCCAATACAGGCCACCAATACTTTAGAGCAACACCCTACATTCTCACTATGTATTTTTTGCAGGTGGAAACAGCTTGAAAGTGGGTCTCAAGGTGCCAAGGTACGCTCTGTCAACTATGGGTGCCATGAATGTAATGTTGCCTTGTGTCATAAATGTTTTCCTATCTTTCATAGTACAACATGTTAGAATTCAGATACTAGTATGCGACCGAAAAATAGACTCCAATCTGATATAACGTGGGGTCAATCATTTCCCCACCTAGTTAGTGTCTATATTTTAAACTAGACTGAATGTCTCAGCGGTTGAGGGGATAGTATTATTTCCACGTGAGATGTGGGAAGTCATGCTTATGTTTGAAAAGAACGGAATAACTAAGGGGGGGTTAGGGGAGTGGATGTCGGGTTTCTTTTTTTATTTTTTGCTTCTACGATCATAGTTGGCACTAGGTGACGAGAGTTTGTGCCATGGCACAACCCTCCAAACTGATGTGCCCGGCGCGGTTCTATATAGTGCTTAGGCAATACAGGTACCGATAAAATAGCTTTGTAGAGAGAACAAAGGAGAAACTATCAACAAGCCCAATTCACATTGAATATCTCCCATTGCCCATCCCTGTGAGATCTCGCTGCCCTGAGGAACTTGAATATTCACTTCCTCAATAACAGAAGCCAGCCCACGACAGTTAATATATGCCATGTTGTACCATTGGCGGATCTCACGACGCTCTAGCATTTCAATGCGCCATGCCCGGTACATTAGCATGGCACAAGGCACTTCAAGTTCCAACAACGCTACGTAACGTACTGGACCAGGAAGTGGATCAGGGGCAGAAGTGAATCGGTTTGTATGTGAATTTTGCACAAACCTTCGCTACGGGAAGTTGGACAAAATAAAGCCTCTAAATTCAGCTTAAAAATAAACAAATCTGAAATAGTGCGCTATCAGAGATATCTCCTACTCATATTACCTTCTTGCTGTTGTGCATCAATTGGGATTTTCACATTAAATTTCTACTTTTTTGGTGCATTTTAGCTACACGTCTGCAAAACTTGAATCATTGACAGAAAGTTGCCTATTACCCGCTGTCTCAAAAACTAGCAGGGGTGGCACGAAATTTTCAATGTCTTGCCAGTCCAGGAGATAGCAGTCCCACTTGACGTCATATGGCTAAAAATCTGCGCTAAAAACCTGTCAAAGCCAACAAGGAACGTCTTGACCCGATCCTGCAACCACCACTCCTATTTCCCACAACCTTTAAAATCCACTATTAGCAGCATTTGACGCTAATTCCATCTAAAGTTAACTTCTATCGTTTTCTTCTACCACCAACTGCCCCAAAGAATGGCTGCCGTGCCCGCCCAACCAGTGGGTATCTCCCCAACCCCCTCCACCTCCAAAACTCTAGTGCCCAGTGGACCACAGGACGGGAATTACTATCTTAGCGAAGGGCTAGAAGGGGTAGAACACCAGAAATATCATAATCCGGACTCGTTCACTGGGGCAATCGAGTCGCTGGCAGGCAAATTACGTTCGGGGAAGTGGGCGGATGGACAGTATGTAGTTTTTTCCTCGGTCACCCAAGCCAACCTTACCCATCTCGATGGGATTCGCAACACGCGTTACAAAGGACTCCGCTTCCTCTACATCAATGACAAAAAGGCATTGATTGTCAAAGTCGGGGCAGGGCTAATTCACCAATCAGTGAGTGGACATTTGGGAGATATTTTGAAGTTGAAGCTAGTACAGATGGGAATGCCGGGTGAACTCTATAATGTAGGTGCTACAACCTTTAGGGGGAAGAACAGCCGCAAAGAAGCGGATCTTGCATTAAAGCCTTGCGTGTCTCGCGCCCGTGAAACTGATTGGCCAACCCTGGTGATCGAGTGTGGGGTTTGGGAATCTCGGGCACGATTGAAGGTCGATTCTTGCTGGTGGCTACAGAACTCTGGCGGAGATGTTAAAATCGTTCTTCTCCTTGCAGTCTCCAAAGCGGACAGGAAAATACGCCTTGAGCAATGGGAAATGGCTACCGTGCCGAATCCACAAGGCACTCAGAGCCCCCCTGATCCTCTTAGAACGGCACCGAAAAGAATCCAGAGACTCGACATCATCGAAGGTACTACTGCTGGACCTCCCTTCACCCCCGACTTCGAAAAAATCTTCCTTCGCCGCCCAGGCCCCCGCCAAGGTGATATTGTCCTCACTGCGCAGGATCTTAGTCAATATGCTACTCACATCTGGCGCGGTGCGCAATAAGCTGTCGACTGGAACACCATAAGTCAACCTCGCTCAACTGTTATTTGAAATTGCATTAAAGGCTGATGTTGAGCTTCTTTTTCACTTGTATCCTAGTATCTCAATGGTCTCAAAGCTCTCTACTCGGCTAAAATTTTCAATATGTGATAATCTACGGTGTTATTCCCCTCCTGAATCGAGCCCCGAAGCAGGTAGATACACATGAGCTTGTTTAGATGATACGGCGTTGTGCACATTTCCCAACCAGCGGGTCACACGGGTTATATCGTAAGAATCAGGTTAGCAGTGGAGAAAGTTAATGGCTAATTTATACCATTGCCTCTCCTCTCCAGTCCCACAGATACCCTCCCAAGGTCCTTCTAACCGGCATCAGCTATGCACGCCTCGGAAACATACAGGCTTATAGATTATCCCCGAAAAACGTGACAACTTGCCCATAGCCCCTCTCATACTCTTTTCGGGCCTCCTCATCCGCTAATTGCGCCCTAGCCGCCATCCATCCGTGCACCATCTTGTCGTAGACTTCAATGTAGCTCTTTTCCTTGACCACTTCGTTCGAATGCACGGTCAATTCCTTCTTGTACGCCTCAACCGCATCTTTGGGCTCATCCCCCGATGCGAGGACCAGCTGTGGGATTGTAGCTTTCTTAAAATCCTCCACGTCCATCATCGCAGGGTGAAGCTGGGCAGAGACGGTAAACGGAGTTCCGGGGCCGGAGACTAGTGACGCTACCTATTTCCTCCTCCTCCTCATTAGCACCTTCCCCCCAGGCAACGGCAGTAGAAACCAGGAGCCCACCTTTGCCCCCCAACAATATCCCACTATACCCCACCTCTCCACCCCCGGATATTCTTTCTTCAACCCCTCTGCAATAGCCCTGACGTTCGCAACGCCATCCTTGGAATTTGCAGGGCCATTGAGAAATGCCATGAGCGCCTCCCCTTTCTCTGGAGTATCGGGCGGGTAGCAGTTCGGTTCCGCCACCTCCCCCTTGAAAAAGTCCGGCATGATGACCAGGTGCTCCGCCGAAGCGAGGATATCCGCACCCTGAAGCGTCTGGGGGAAGTAGCCGAATATGTCAAATATCACGAGGATCCCCGTCTTGCTGGACTTTGGCCCCGTGATGTAGGATTTGAAATCTGCGACTTCTCCAAAGGCGCCCTTTGGCGTGTAGTCGTGTGTTACGACTGGGGGGATTTCGCAGCAGGCTTTGGAGGCCATGTTGTGGTTTGATTGTTTTGTTTGTCTGTGATTGGTGGTGGAGTGATGGAGTAGCGGAGGTGAATATGGGGAGATAGGCCGCACGACAAGGAGGATGAGGAGAAGTGCGGGGTTTACCCGTGCTGTACAGTAGGTACTGAATTCGAGCACAGTAGGTGGGGAAACACGGTTAGGGTAAACGTGACGACATATACGTACCATATCCCTATGTAGGCGAATTATTAAGTAAGGTAAAATTAAATTTACAGGTTGCAATTTACCTTCTCCCGTAGGAATCACCCGGCACTAGGAGCACTCTGCGGTACTGTACCGGTACCGTACTCGGGCGCAGCACTCCCGTAGCTTAGTTGAAGATTGACATGGTACTGTGGCGATCTTGGATCAATAATATTGGAATCCTGTTACTTGATTGGACAACTAACCAACCTCAACCCGACTGGGCGAGTACTGTACCATTACTAGCACCCGAGGGCAGCAGATACTCGTGTCACCGATCCAAGAATTGGCACCTGTTTGCCTTTTCAACAGGATGCCCAAGGTAAATTAGCAACTATACTTGCCATCCTTGCCATCGAGACACGGGTAAAGCTTACAGTCGTGCCCCATTGCGGTGCAGCTCTTTATACGGGAACCTAGGAATGACCCCTCTGGAAATTTACACCCCTGCTCCTTATGATACAAATTGACTTCGCTCTGGGGAATTTCTCCCAAGCCTCCCTATAACGAACGAAAAATACTGGATTCATGGCGTTCCTTATAACGAGGTGCGACTGCAGTCACCACATACAAGTATAAGTACTCTCCAGTACAAGTATAGTATGCTTATGCCCGCTTGGGTTTATTTATTTTTGCTAGCTAGCGGATGCCAGATAGGTACTACTATGATAGGATAAATTTGTGATATTGAAGCACTAGTATAAGTAAGTAACCGACCCCTCAGAACATCAGCATTAGCAGTTTCGAAAAGAGTGCCGGTGATCAACCCGGTTTTCCATTCCGTAAGAACTCGTGAAAAATCAAACTATCGCGGCAAGCCCAGGATAAGTTCGTTTCCAGTTAGCAGAACCGTAAATACCCGTTAATTAGGTCCAACATGTCCTGATTTTATACCGCGTCAAGAATGGGATGATCCTTCTCAGCAGCTATTATCTCGGAACCCGGAGATTACAGGGGGGACGTTGAAAGTGGGTTTTCCGGATTCGAACGGTAGAAGTAAATATCCAATAACATTAAGGTGTCTATCTAGAAAAAAGCAAAGAAAAGTAATAACCCATCCAACTACTATATCCATCCGTCCAGTCTGCCATTAGAATGCAACAAGGTTTAACCCATCAATCCGAGAATCAGCGTTTTCAATAGAAAAAAACACAAAAACATAAAAAAACAAACAAAGGCCGGAAAAAAAAAGCATTCGCAAAGAAAATGGAGACACCATCCCGAGACACCAGGAAAAAAAAAAGTGCAAATAGAACAAAATAGCAACTTAAATCTTGACTCTCCCGGATGTAGTAATGCCCTCAGCAACCGGTCGTGCAAACTCAACCATATAAGTCCTCCCCTTAAAAAGCCATCCAAGGATTCCCCACAACTTCCACCCTTTGACGAAAGCAACCGCATTTCCGAACCTCCTTCCCATGGGGACAATCATCATAAGCTCGTCGCTGTGGACATACTTCTTAAACACCTCCACCCCACCGCCATTAATCGAAGAAATGATATTCTCCATAGCAACCGTCCATTGCCCATCCACAGTCGTGAGCTTCCTGTTCCCCCAGTGAGTGACGTCTCCGACAGCCCAGACATTCTGCATCCCCCTAGCGCGCATGTACTCATCCATGTTGACCCACCCCGCGCTATCGAGCAGATCCTTTGCCAAGAAGGACGTGTTCGGATAGATTCCCCAGGTAGCGATGTGCAGATCGGCAGAGAGGACCTCGCCACTGCTTAGGACCAGCTCCACGACGCCCTCGACGCCCTTTGTGGCGGGGCGTTCTTCGACGACTCTGACGCCCGTCTTGACCTTCACGCCGATCTTCGTTAGGATCTTCCTCGCTGATGCACCGACGTCTTCCCGCGGCACTTGAGGGAGGAGTTCCTCGCTAGACGATATAATGACAACCTCTTTCTCCGCACCATAAAAGTCCTTGATCTCCCCGGCGAACTCCACGCCCGTTGCCCCGGCCCCTGATACGACAATCTTCTTAGCGGCCTTGACGGCAGCGCGGGTATTGGCTACAACCTCCTCGGTATTGCCGTCGCGAGCATGCTTGAAGCCCCATTCCTTCCCCGTGCCGCCGGATGTATTCGCTCCGCTAGCGATGATGAGGTGATCGTACGTAACGCTCGTCTCTCCCCTCCCCCCCTGTAAAGCGACGGTGACCGTTCTACTATTGGTATCCACCGCCGAGGCCTTCCCATGAAGGAATGCAAATCGTGAGCCGTGCTTTTCGAGCTTGGGTAGGAAGGGGATGAATAGGTCTCCATTATTCTTGCCGAGGATGGACTGCTCGACCAAGGCGCGGGGGGCGGCAGGGTTGAAATAGAAGTTTGTTGAAGGGTTGATCAGAGTAATTGTCCAGGATTCTGGAGCGTGCTTGAGGAGATAGTGTGCTGCCGGGAGGCCCGAGTACGAAGCACCGATGATCACGATGTTGGATGTCATTTCTCCAATGAGTCTAGTAGAAAGTAAGTAAAGTAAGGTGGGGTAGGTAAAGATGTAAGGTAGGTAAAGATGTAAAGAAGCAAGAAGGAAGACAAGGGAAGAATTGTCTTGATAGGCAAAAACCAATGATTAACGCACCCTGGAGAAGAGAAGATAATGCAATGAGGAGGGGAAGCCCCAGCAATATATATATATAAAAAAAAGAAAAATACCGGTAGGGGAAGCACAGAAAAACCTAATTCCCTTCGCACTCACTTGTCAATCCGCTGCCTACTACCGTACTGCCCTCTAATTAACTAAGCATTGCTCCAGTCAACGGTAGTCCGGCACCAGCACTAGAGCGGGAAGAGCCGTTCCAGACTACTCTAGGGCAAGTGCCGGGGGGGGATGTTTTCGGACAAGACAGGGATTATTTTTGCGGGTCAACCTAAACTAACTGGGCGAAAACTTTATCCCCAACGCTTATTTGCCCCAAGCCACAAGCATGATACAAGTACCCGGAAAGGGGGTATATTCTGTAAGGGCGCTCAGATAGGCACAGAATTTTGCCGTAACTTAACATATTGCTTTATAATAGTTACTTTTTTTTCTCCGGCACCCCTATGGCCCGGGGCACGCAATCATTGGCCCCGATGATAACTCTTCCCAGACAAAAGATAAGGGCAAAAAGCAAAAACCCCCGACATTTTCGACCGGATAGGTACTTGTAAGATGGGGTGTGGTGATAAATCACGTGAGCTCGGGTTTAACTCCTTCCGCGGCTGACAAACGCAACGTAGAGGGGAAACCCCCTTGTTGGTTGATCGGGGAATTAATTGATGCGATGATGGAACGATGGCAGGGGTGAATTTCGATGAATGGATGATTAATGTGCTGCTTGTAAGTATTACAAATTTTTCGGGGTGCTTAGGTCACACTGTTGATGATGGCGCCGGCAGCTTAATTGTGCCGTAAAATCTCTTTGAAAGCCACCAGCCGATCAGCGGAGGAAATCAGCCCGTCGGCACAGGATAGATTCAGTTCAGTTAATGAGACTCAACACATCCTGAGCGCTGATCTGATGCCGCGTCAAGAAAATTCCGAACCTCTTTCTCACCTTAGAATCCCGGGGTTGCAGGGCTGCGGAGATAGTGATTTCAAGAGATTTTACTTGTGCAGTTCGTGTGGTCCCCTCTAACTAGTACCTACTCTCCTAATACCCGTTAACGACCCCAACCCGGTATCAGCTCGCGAACCCAAAATCCAGGATGCACACTGAACTCTATTCCACTAACCCACCATATCGGTACTACTCGGGGTGCAGGTGTATCAGCATACATTTTCTAACCCCTGTCTGTCCGATCACCCACCTACACTCCCGAGTACACTGGCACGGTGCCTCCATTCATATCAAACACTCGGACGGTCCCCACTACCGTGGATAAACAAGCTTTATAGTACCCGTATGCAACACCAGACAGTGCCAAAAACTACCAAGTCCAGAAATTCCCTAAGCAATTCACCGTGACAACCTCTAAACCTCTCAACTTTCATGTAGAGTGCTGGTACTATACTAGTACAATCAACATTTACCAATCTACTCGACAAGAACAACCAGAGCACCATAACTTACTACTTCTACGGTACATTACCTAATCCGGAGATTCCTAGTAATCCACCGAACTCTGAGCCTGTCACGGGTAATTAAAACATTGCGAGTGCGAGCTAAGTTACCTGTGTGGTTCCGGGCACAACAAACCTAAGCCCCAATCCCTAGGATACTGTATCACCAACCTCAAGCCCGTGAGCTGAACGACCACACTTAAGACCCCTGTAAATATGCCTAATTTATCACACTCTCAAGATTCACAAAAAGAATTTTGAAGCTTTAACTTGAGCAGGAGAAAGGCGGATTTTAAGTTTGTGCCGGTGCGGGCTCGATTAAGTCGCATGAGGCCAACTTAACAAAGCAACATCTTGGCAAAACTCTCTCCAATAAGGAAGCAGAGACGCATATCACCACCGGATCAAGCAATGATCATTTTCTGATCAGCGATGGCTTGTGCGAGTGGTGCCCTGAACCATACCCGTGTATTTTGCCACACTTTCTTTTGACCTCTTAGCGTAGGAACGAGTTTCACCAGATTAAGGGGTGGAACTTGAGTGCCCAACTACCGTACCGTACTACATTATGGCAGCGAGACTAACTGTAGCGTGATAAGCTCATCATTTACCGCACGATACAGTGGATAGACTCTTGGTAACAAGCCCAGCACTAGCGAAGGTGAACGGGCGCACCGGATGATCTCCTTCCCGAGCGAAGAGCAAAGCACGGCAAGGAGACATGTCAACATCCGGGGGAAATCCATGGGGATCCTTATTGGCCCTCACCCACTCACTTCTCGGGCGAGAGATCCGAGAATCACGTGATCCGGCTTGAGGCTGATTCTTCGGACCATCTCGAATACCGGGGACACATCGTCACTCATGTTAAGACCCGGGGAGCGAATGCTCGAGTACGGTAGACCGGATGGGCTTCCTTCAAATCACCACCGCATTAAACATGATAGCATAGATTATGCATTGTGCATGATTTAATCATGAATCAGCTAATTCAATAATCATGGAAGCCCTCGTTTTTTGCACTATTATCAGTAGGCGCCTAAAAAGAAATATATAGGATAAGCAAGATTGAATTACCAACCCTGACAAATGCCAGAACAGAGGCTGTGGCTCATTCTGGAGTAGGCTACCGGGACAGCCCCCACCGTACCTAACGACGAAACCGGGGCGGATGATGAACAGGGATCAATTGCCAGTGATCTTTTGTAACCCTAACCTTCACCGTTTCCATTTTTGCCCATAGAATACCGGAACCCCTGTTCGTCACCCGCTCGGTTTCGTCGTGGGTACGATTAGGACTGCGCTTTCACCATACTGCAGATCGTTCGGGAGTGTGATTGAATGTGCTGGTGCGTTAGTGGTTTGCGGGGAAGGTTCCAACTTACTGACGTGTCTTTCCCTTGTTATCGCGGGAGTGTGAAGAGGAATGTGCACAATGGAGGGGAATATAGAGGTATGCGTGGTGATCCTTGGAAAGATTAAGATGCGTTAATGGCGTTTCACTTGTGCACCTGTCTTTACCGTTTGTGTGATTATTGGGCTTGGTTTGAGGGAGGTGGGGTTGTTGAAGTCCTTCCTCTCCTTTCTATATGTACACAGCGCCCAAGTCCCAAGCAAATCCTCTCACTCTACCCTCTCCCGTTGTGCTATCGATTTCCTCACTTTAATAACAAACCCGCTGGTTATAGCTTTTCTAGAAAAAAAAAAGGGCTATAATGGTATGCTCGATCAACATAGGGATAAGAGAAGGGTAGAGGAAAATATTCGCATTGAAGGAAAAAAAAGGAGACTCCTTCATCCTGGTTTCAGTTCTCAAGGGTTGTATTTGCCGGAGCCATATTCTCTAAACCACCAGTTTCACAAGCGTCACGGTTTGTTTGAAGCTCAAGGGGCTTGTCCGCCACTTCTAATGGCTTGTTTACGAGTCTGTTACGCAGTTTCCTCGTACCCCTGAGCAGGTGCTTTTCTCTCTAAGTTAATTCTCGTTATTATCAGAGTTTGAAGCATATACTTCTAGTGTATCTTCATGCAGCAAACTCTCCTGCGGAATTCTGCCGGTATTTCAATTGCTTGAACCTCCCAGCAGTTGGGTAGGAATGTATGAGGGTATGGTTGATTCTTCAGCTGTGGGCTCGGAGGCGGCATCTCGGTGACGAAAAGCTCAAGTTTTGATAGCTGGTGAGAATGGGGGTTGGAGTGGTGCTTGTATCGGCCCTAGGCGATTCGTAGATCTAGTAGATTCTACAACTACTAGGCAGGGGGGCGGAAAATATCCTCAGCTTCACTACTCTCAGAGCTACTCTGCACTATTTATCGTTTTTCCCCTTGCTTTAGAGGTCCTTGCCATAGCAAGTATTGCGTTTCTTCTTCCATTTCCTTGCCCCCAAGCTGTACCTTGAGGTCATATAGAGACTCCTGGAGTCAGATTTCGCCCGCTGACAAGATGCTCGTCATATCTTTTGCAGTCCCACCTACAGGCTTAGTATTCTAGTATAATCTACCTACGATATAAGGGTTTCCACTAAGTCCTCATAGTGAAAAGCGGTTTCTATCAGGTAAAGTTTGAACGATTTCTGCAAAAAGTCTAAAGACTTGTCATAATGGTTAAGAGAAGGGGGTCTGGGTGATCGGTAGTCTTGGTGCTAATTACTATCTTTGCTCTTTATGAAAAGGTCTGAACACACTCAGGTACGGTGCCCATAATTGGGTGCCGCTTCTGAAGACCCTACTATTATCTGGCCCTGATATCTATGCAAAGAAGGGCAAATTTGGGGGTGTTCGAGTACCTAATAGCGGGCGCCTTCGCGAGGGCCACTCGATTACCAGTACTCCCGCAGTCAAGTTGAAGTTGCGCCCACAGGCACTGACATTGATTAGTATGCTGGCCACCTGGGTGGATGCACAATATCTTTCCTCACCGGTCGGCTGGCAGATGACAACTGTCGCTGCAGCATGCCGTGTCGATTGGGCCATCGAAGTATAGTTCGCGATCCATGACTTGTTTAGCTACCAAATATAGTAATGGTGGCTTTGCTCAGACTCGCCATGAGTACTGTATTGTCACTTCTTGAGGCCATGGCTGGGTCGAGCATCGGTATGGTTTGTGGAGTCGTTATTGGCACTGACATACTACCAGCACTCTTTGAATTCCTGAGCTCCGACCCGACAGGATCCCCACCAGAGGCATTCCCCCCTCCACCTGCACCTAGACCCGTGCTACTTCAGGTTGCACTGTGATACTACAGGGACAGTCCCACGGCCGAGCCAGTTATATTGCCTGTCAATATCCCTAGAGGTAGGGCGTAGTCGGGACTGGCGGGTCTGGAAAGAAATAACGAAAGCTAGAGCTGGACCTTGCGGGGCGGGGAGGAAAGCGAAGACCTGAAGATATGTTATGAGGGTAAGTTTAGAGGGGAGGAGAGGCGAAGTAAAGCCGATCGGGATCAAAAGAAAAGAAACTATTAGAATGGGGATCTGATGCTCTAATTTACTGCTTGATTGTTCCCAGGGTGCTCTGGATACTCTTAATGAGCTATGTTACTTAATATTCTAGTAGGAGTGTGTACGTGTGGGCAATGTATGCGTTCCTCTACCACGATAATTTCCTTATGTTTGCTTCCTTAAATAGCTCCTTACTTCCTCTCCCCTCTTTCCTTCACCCTCTATTAAGAATACCGAATAGGGCTCTTCTCTTTTTTATCGCACAACACCATGGTCAAAGGAAATCTTGCGAGATGAGAATGCACACATATGTCACAATCCCTCCCGTACCTCCTTAAGGATTTGTGAGTTTCTGCTTAGAAACTACAGAATTTAGCCAGCTGGAGGGGGGGCCATAGTTCTATTGTTGTGAGAAGGCCAAGTTTGTGGCTTGCAGAGCTCATCCTACCATATTCAATTTCTCTCCGACTGTAGATCCCACCTTGGACATTTTGCTTTTCTTGTATATCCTTCCTCTTCTCCCACCCCTACGTGATAGGTAAACCACACATTGGATGTTGTCTGGATAGATGGAAAGCAGTATACAATAACACAAGGGTTCTCTAGTCGGTTGTGAACAACTATACTAGAACCGCGCGGTACCCACGGCAGAGGGCTGGTTCTGGTATGGCTTAATGGATGGTGTGATATCATACCTAGCAGATATCTACTCTTCACTACCACTACCCACGTGAGCATAGAGGGCTGCTAGGACGCTTTGGGTCACTGGAAGAAATCTTCAGAGCTACATTGCCGGCAGCCCTGATAGTGGGTTTTCCGAAAATCGTGGGCATGGTTGGATGATTGCTCTATTCTCGTGCATTCAGCAAGTCAGTCTTCAATTCCAGTACCCTAGCCAGCTAGAGAGACAATGTGACGTTAGGCGGACTCACGTTTCTTTCGCAGTTGATTACCACTTCTCAAGAGTTGGCATTCGGCGGTCTCTGGTACTTCTCAACTAGGTGCGGGATACCCCATACTTATAGGCAAAGCGCAAAACCTCGGACTGCTCGTAATTTTCTAGAGTTTGTGAATGGCCTGGATTCAGACTTTCTTAGATACGTATTCAGACCCCTAGCAAGCCGGGCAGGAGAGGAGAAAGGATGAAAGCAAAAAAGGGGGAAAACCGGAATCTATGGATATCTCTTGGTTGAAAATACAAAAGAAAGCTCGTTGCTGGACTTCAACATTGCTGGGAATGGGTGTTAAAAGATCTCGGATGCACAGCAAAGGAAGAAAATTGTTTCCGACTGTCGCCGGGTCTCGAGGAGCTTACGCTAGTCTGCTAGTCCAGTAAGCTATGTTTTCTTAAGGTCCCCAGTTATCTCCTGACACCTCTGAGTGTTCGCTTTTGCCCCGTTCTGACATTGGCCTCCCGGGATCTGAACTAACTGCGCCGGTAATGTAGTGATGTTTGTGGAACGGAGTGACATTGCTTGCCACCAAAAAATCTCAGGTTCTAGCCGACTTTTAGCCGGATATGAGAGTAGTCCATTTTCTAAAGGTCACGGTATTAAGGAGAGTGCGCGGTGTTGTTCCTAAAAGGTTTATGGTTACGCCTAAGTGGCAAGGTTAATGTGAAAAACATCTTTAGGATCTAGCTAGCCGGGATAATCACTATAGAAATAATTTCACTGTGCAGCTTTTCTGAATTATAAAAATATAAGGGCTCTAGCACATCCACATAAGGAATCACTTAAATTTTTGTCAGGAGGTATTTGCGTCATCACTAAAGAAAGCACAACTAGAAGCCGGCCGCTATAAGTGCTTACTTATCCATGATTGAAGTGGTTTACAGATTGTCAAGGAAAGCTGGGCTCCTCGCAGTACTTGAGATGGCTGGTTATTCTAGTTTCCGATAAGACAATTTCATGTCCTTTGTATACATACTGCGGGGTGGCAGATAAGATGGAACGCCCGTGCCGCAAATACCCAGGTAAATATTTGTGAAATGATTCTGGCGATTTCAGCACTAGGAGGGGAGAATAAAATACACTTAAAATCTTGCGCACTATTATTTAGCATCGATGACAGCTTTCATCCTTTCGAGCACACTCCTTGCCAGATTATCGAGAGAGTCTGAATCCAACAACTCCTAGCAGTGCTCAATAGCATCCTAGATTTCTTTCCTAGCACCCAACCTTGGCCTTCTGAGTAGCATAAATCAAGGTATACCGGTATTCTCTCAAATAGTGACTTCACCTGTGCACACACAAGTGAATTGGGGGCAATGGTTTCTTTTCCTATTTTTGATTTATCCGCATTCCAGCATCATAAGAGCTAGCCAAAAGCCTTGCTCCTAGAGCGAAGGGGTGCTCGTGTAGGGCCGGGAAATCCACCCCTACCATTTTGGTTTTGTTGTGATATGTGGTAACGGGAGGAGATACTTTCACGGATTTCCGGCTAGGGTACTGTACTTGGTTGCAACGCAAGGTGTTCCCGTTTGTTTGACACCCCCCGGTATGCCATGTGCCGGCATTGGTACTCGCAATTGAATGACGTTTGTGGACACGACCGGCATTGCATGACACCAAAATCTAAGCAAAAAAGCTAGATTTTGGCGGTATGCAATAGCAGTCGTGTTGTAACCTTATTTTCATTCTTAACTACGACTAACGAACTAAATCATATCTATCGCGTTCCGGGTCACTACCCCCGGACCTGGTCCCCCTAAAGAAATCCACCCCGTGTTAACAAACGTCATTCAATTGCGAGTAAACTCTGCAATATGACCTAAGATACTGGCTCTACCTAACTACTTATACATTTCTTTGAGAAATTAAACCGTAGATTGCCCTCTATCCGAGGATCAGTGCTGGTATTGTACTCTATAGTGTTTGAACTCATACGATCCTACAATTATCCACATAGTGGCTCTACCTCGGCAGGAAACAGTTGGATAATAATGTTAAGACCCGAGTCTCATCCTCTTTTGTTCAGCTCGGATGGTGTATTTAATGGGACTCCCAACATCGCCATCACGCTTACCGCTGTGGCAAATTTATCACCAACATTTTACAGTTTCAGGTGTCTTGCTTTACCGATGGTTTACTATTTCTCAAAGGCTTTTTCTCGCCCGGAACGCAATTTCCCACCACCTGCTTTCCTACTTATAGCCGGGAGCCTTACCTCTCTTAGGTGGGAGCCAATACGAAGCCCTTTGGTGGTAGTGAAAGAAGAAAAAATCGAGTGATAGAGAGCTGACAAACTGGCGACCTTTCTGAAATTGATAATAGGAAAAACATATGAATGCTCTCTCAGATAGCGACAAGGGTTTAATATGTCCTATGAGACTAGAAGGGCATCAGAGTGTTTGTGCAGGTATTATATATATGACAGTAAGGTTTATGTTTTAGGAACTTGTTCCTAAAAAGTGGTGTTTCTTCCCCTCGTCCGCTCTCCTCTGACGTGCGGAATCTAGTGCCTCTGGTGTTAAACACTGGTTCGCTCAGTAGTAACTCATCAAGGAGGCCACGAGCGGATTGATGAGTGAGAGAGAGGAAAATCCAGAGCGCAAAACCAGTTGGTAGAGGCCCGCCGCGAATTAAATAGTAATGAGGAACGAGATGGTATCAAATCTTATGTTGTTTTATCCCTTTGGCATGAATTTGGGGAAACTTTTTTTAAATTTATTTATTTTGGTCCTCAATGTACTTTGCCTACTTCTATTGTATTTCCAGAGCTCGCCTCATTTTTTCCAATAATAAAAAATGAAACTCTTGCAATTCCGGTGCCCGTGTGGAGATGTTCGTTTCGAGTGACATTTGGTGATGATTCTGTCAAGCGGGAGGGGGGTGAAACTGTCAAAGATGTTCCCGATCGCTAGCCGAAAGGAGAATCACCTTGCTGGAGGGTAGGCACAAGTGGTTTTAGCAACTATGGAGTGAATCCCCATTTCCGATACCATTATAATAATCTCCAGCAG
>QOVD01000904.1:17092-39735 GCA_003521225.1 Tuber microsphaerosporum
ATGGTCCATATGGCAGGTGAGCGGTGGCGCTCTCACAAGTATCGGTCCTATATTATAGATTTTCAACAGGCACTCGATTGGGATAAGCCAAACAATCACGTAACCCAAGAGAATAAGCATGGAACCTTTAGTCGGCAGGAGAAACATAGTTAATGGCCTAAGGGATGTTGCACTTGCAGAAGGGTTGCGCTAAAGGATTAGGTTAGATCTCATGCTAAGTTAGAGCAGGATGCGGGTGTGCCTAGGGAATATAAACGGTTCTACGGACTTTGCCTTATTCTATTTCCTTCAAGAGGGAGCCTCAGGTTGTTTCATTGTAGCTCTCTCTCTCTCTATCAGTGATCCGAACCGCCCAGTTCGCTTTTCTCTTTGAGGTAGGGCTGGACGAACTACCAATTGGGGTCCGTCCTTTTTCTTGAAGGAATATCATTTATTTCACCTGTTACATGGTATCATAATACATCACTCATCTGTCAGTAGTTCCCCGCCGTCACCTCTGGCTATCCCCACAGTCCCCCTTAGAGTCTTTTGCTGGACTTTACAGTCTACTGATGCCCTCTATAGTCCCCTCACAATCCCCGCCCTCATTCTATCTCTTCCTACTATCTGCCCGAGTGGTTCCTTCTAGTGTGTTTGACTATGTTGACAGAGGTATAATGTGTTGGGCCCGGCAGTCATAGCCAAGCCCAACAGTCCCCCAGTCCTCCAGGTGATTTACTCTACACAGGATCGGGTCTAGCGATCCGGTCTCGTCTCATCTCCTTGGTATTATCACCACCGCCTCTGTGGGGCTCATGGATGATTTAGAACTTTGTTCTCAATAAATGCGCTTCTCAGTTCAACTATGGTCAAGGTCGCTGGGTCTGTGGAGTATAGGAGGATTTATGATGGAATGTACAAAGAGAAAGAGCTGACGTTTATCCAAGCGACAAGACATCACACATTTCACTTGCAGGTATCGAAAAATTCACTAGGCCAGAGATATGAAGCAATTGAGACACTGGAATACAACAAAAGGGAAGCCAAACAGTAGCCTTCCCCAACTCCCAATTGCTTCTCTGCCCTCCTCCAAGAGTGAAATAACCTAGATCTCCTGCATTTATTCACTATACCACCTATGCACAAGCGGGGTTGTCTCCGCTCTCTACTCCTTAAGTAGCTAACACAATTAGCCTTGAATTTAATTTTAGGGTTTGTTACAGGGCCTCCAGGGCCCGTTCCCCACCCCGTCCCGCTGAACCGCCCAGGGCGGGGTGTCTTTTTGTGGCCTTCTGGTGGGTTCTCGCCCACCCTGCCCATTCCCCAGATGGGCCCCTCCCTGTCCGCGTACGGTTTCTTTCTCCACTCAAATGCTTCTTTCGGGTCTCTACCTCTTTTCAAGCTAGGTCCTAGTTAGGACTAGTAAGTGTTCTCTTTTCTTGTTCTTTTTTTTCTTCCTATGTCGTTTCTTTGAAGATCTTTGTTTCTTAATTCCGTGTTGTGGGTACTTGTACCGAGGGATCCCCGCCCGCAGCGACGATGGGACCGAACCATCTCGCCACATAACTGAGCTGCATCTTTCTTGTTATTCATATGGATACGGTTTTTCTAATCAATAATCCCGAACGTTAACTCTTACCACTTCTCTGTCCAAACGATCGCCC
Organism: Tuber microsphaerosporum; assembly: GCA_003521225.1. Classification (NCBI taxonomy): domain Eukaryota; kingdom Fungi; phylum Ascomycota; class Pezizomycetes; order Pezizales; family Tuberaceae; genus Tuber; species Tuber microsphaerosporum. The sequence continues at coordinate 18,736 of QOVD01000904.1, forward strand.
ATTGTTACAATCCTACCCCAAACTTAGACGAGTGACGGCTTGTGACGGCTCTATTAGCCAATCAAGAAAGGAGAGTGGTGATAACCAAGTCACCTGCTTGGAGATAATAGCGCTCAAGTGTGATAGTGTGTGAAGTATGAACAGACCGAAGCAGAGTTAGGTCTTTTTTTTTTTGCATGGTCTATCAAATCGTAGAGCCCCTGTATATACAAGTATCTTGGAGCACCGGTAAAGTCTAAAAGGGTCTCCGTATTGTAATTCCTTTGGGAGCTTTTCATCAACGATCTTCTCTGTTGTCTCGGCTAGATACGATAGCTTAGTAGCAAATCTTGCACCCTGAATAATCATAGGTATGGTAAATGTATATGGTAAGAACTAGAATAATTGAACCTAGCGTCAAGAAATTCCGAAATTGGCTCTCTCGGACAGGGGAGCGAGAGCAACTGCGAAAATTGCTGCCCTGGCCCGAGCTTAAGACAAAAAAAAAAGAAAAAAAGAGCCAGACCTTACTATGATAATATTATCATGGCAAAGGCAACTCCAACGTCCTGGCGCAAGGTTCAATTATTCCTGTCTTACGGCATTGAAATATTGGAACACCAACACCCACATAATTGCGTCAGTGGTCACAGATGTTGAGGTGTGCCTTGTCTGTAGGAGGTTGCCAGCTAACGGCCACAAGACACGAGAAAACCTCTATACATATGATAGACAACCCTATAGTCTACATCATTTCATGCCCTATTCAGCTCACCCGCGTCCACACTTCTGTGCTCCCATTTGTGCCCTCCTGCACACTGTTCAACCATGCCATAATTTATAATATGACCAAGTTAAGCGCGAGATTGAAGAGATTAATGAGTGACACGAAACGCCTGTTTCCTAGGCTCCACCCAAACTCTCGGGACTCGCATCTATAACACGCGAAGCTAGTATGTATCCTTAAAGCGCAATGCCCGACTACCGGTATTCATTTCACTATGTCGCGGTGTGGAACGATTAGTCCCCTGTGGTATGCGTTATGCCTGTGTACTTTTTCACAACCCCTGCAAGGACCCCCGAACTACAGTACACCTGCAATGTGTTCCTTTTCTGAGAGCACAGCGTGTATGCAGTTTGTTTATAGCCGAAATGGTGGGTGGGGAGGAGAGGAAAGGAAGAAAGAAGGATAAGGCCCAGGCAATGATTTACGGATGGGGAAAATTAAATACGATGGGGGGGGAAAAAGTTACAAGGGAAAACTAAACCTTGTCACGGTAATTCGACAATTTCACCCCACAGACCAGACTCTATTACACTTTGAAGACAGAAATCCGTAAATCATCATTCAACTAAGCTGGATAAGGAGCTTCAGACGGAGTAATAACAAATATGCGCATTTCCCATTTTAGGAGAATTCATTCGCCTATTCAGTATAAGGCCCACGGACAAACCCCATGAGCAACATTGCGAGGAAGGGAAGGAAGCGGGTGATTTCGACAAGATGGTGGCCCAAGAGCCTCAAATAGTGCTGTGGGATGCGGCTTGGTGATGCTGTAGTACCGCCATCACCCTCTTGTGACCATACCGAGCTGCGAACATGAGTGGTGTTTGGCGATTACTATCGAGCCTAAAAGGGTTCACCTCTTCCCTCCCGAGCAGTATTTTTACCACCCCCACATGACCCCTCTCAGCAGCCAGAGAGAGCGGTGCTCGGCCGCGCTTATCTGGCTTGTCGGGGCTAACGCCTTCCTGCTCCAGTAATATTTTTACCACTCCCGCATGTCCCTTCCTAGCAGCAAAAGAGAGCGGCGTTCGGCCGTCCTTATCTAACTTGTCGGGGTTAACCCCTTCCTGCTCCAGTAGTATTTTTACCACTCCCTCTTTCCCACTCTCCGCAGCACACCCGAGCGGTGTCTGCCCGTCCTCATCTGGTTTGTCGGGGCTGATCCCTGACCGCTCGAGTAGTATTTTCACCACTTCCTCATGTCCAGAGCAAGCAGCAATAGAAAGTGGAGTTTGGCCGAAACTATCTGGTTCGTTTGGGTCGACATCGTCCCGCGAGAGTAGTCTTTTCACTATTCCTTCATGCCCACCATTAGAGGCAAATAAGAGCGGTGTCCAGCCATCACGATCTGGCTTGTCGGGGCTGATCTCTTCCCTCTCCAGTAGTATTTTCACTACTCCCTCATGTCCCTTGTGGGCGGCATGCGCGAGGGGTGTCCGGCCCTCATCATCTGGCTTGTTGAGGTCGACTTCTCCTAGCTCCAGCAGCATCTCTACTACCTCATCGTGCCCGTTGTAAGCTGCCCATCCGAGTGAGGTATGCCCCCCAAAATCGCCCTCGTTGATATCATAACATTCCATCTCTATCAAAGCCTCTACTACCTCATTAATTCCCAAGAACGATGCACAATGTAGTCCATTGAACGGGGAAAAAGTACTACAATCCTCGGGATCCAGATGCTCCGCTTGCTCTAGAAGAAATTTGGCGGATATATGGCCATTATACCCCCGAAGCAGCTCCAGGGAAAGTAGTCTTGCGCAGTCCGAGAGTCCCCTTTTCGCATGGACTCCCCAGTATACAGAACAGTACTCCAGGAAGGGTTTATCAAGGATGCCGGGGGAAGAATCGGCTGAAAGCTCTCTGACCTGTTTGGAATTCAAATAGGTGAGGCAGATCTCTGCCATTGCAGATTGAGGTTTGGAGAAAATATCGGGACAGGCGGAAAGATATTCTTGGAGAGTAAAATGGATCAGTCGTGCGGTTGGTGGCTCCTTATCTACAGTGATAAGCCCTTGACAACATCCCACCACTGTCGCCATCGAAGGGACGTTGCCCGCATTGAAATCCGTGGAGCCTAGCTCGACCGCTAGGGCATGGCAGAGCTCATCCACCTTGAGCGGCCGCTCTGCATGACTGACCCACATCAGAGCTGCCATCCCAAGTCTCGATTTACCCTTACTCTGAGCCTCTATCCGCTTAATCATGGCGCCGTAAGCATCTCCCAACTCCAATCCATCCGTGATTTTGCTGAGCCTTTCTCGTCTCCGATAAATTGTCGATTCTTGCAAGATCGCGTTGATATTCAGGGAAACGAGTAAAAACCTAAATGTATCTATTAGTTGATAGTCTAGGGTGGAGCTCTTAGCATCATCACTCCTACGCACATTTCTGATAACTTTTGGGGAATCCCGTCTAGAATTTCTGCCTCCAGACTCTCGTCCATAGAATCCGGTGTGTCGTCCTCGCCCAGCCTAGCACGAAGATATCCAATGATATCGCCTTTGGTAGGAGCTATAGACACACTTACCACTTGCCCAGCAAGAGCTTTTTCGACCTCACCCCGGATATGGAACCTTCCAGTCACGAAAATTCGTGTACCTGGGGACTTCTCGAGGATTTGTTTGAGCGCACCAAGAACCTTGACCTGCTGCACTCCTGCACACCCGTCCAGACCGTCAATACACATAAATGTGGGCTGAGAGGATGTGATAAGCTGTAACATCTTCACGATATCAAACATCTGAGGCCCGCGTCCACCAATGGCCATTTTCTGCTCCTGAAAGGCCTCTGATATTTCTTCTGGAATCCTTTCCATTCCGCTAACGATCTGTTTTAGGAGGGAACCTAGAATACCGATTGCAAACTGCTCCTTTCCGGCTACCGAGTCAAGGTAGAAACATGCAACTGCAGTGTTTTGTCCTCTGGCCTGATCGCACAACCTATCTACTACTAACGAACTGCCCCACACCTTGTTAACACAGGCTGACTTTCCTCTCTCTCCAGAGAATATCTTTCTTACCTGATAAATGTCTTACCAACCCCCGGATCTCCATAGCAAAAGAGGATGGGCTTAGCACCTTCACCTTCCCCGCCCAATCCGCTCCACTCCCCAAATTCCTCAGTTTGCACAAGCCATTCACCGACATCGTTCACACGGCGCTCCTGAATGTCCCGATGCCGTAGTCTTGGCTCCAAGGGTGATAGCCAAGCTAAGAGCTGAGAGCGATCACTGGCACCCCAGTTTTTCCCCTCATTATACAAAGAGTTTGTATTATTGAAGAAGTTGTTACCACCAGTGATGGTATATTGAGCCATGCTCCACCGTTTATTGCTTGTGCTGTCGAAGATAAGGATTTTCTGGGTATATTGGGTTGGTGGTGTCCGTGGAGGATGAAGTGCGGTGCTGTGTTTGTGTTAAAGCACCTTATGCTGAAGCAAACTCCAGTTGAGCCACCCGGAATGTGTGAAAGCTAGTCTACGTCATTCCCGCGGCTTCAGTCCGGTAAGCGAACCTCCAAAATGAAGGAAGACCTATCCAATACCATCCAACGCAGCACAGGTACCCTTACAATACGATTCTTGGCCAACGCAGACCATCAACAAAGTTCCATATATTTGGGACTTGCAACTAAATGTGTCCACACTTTCACTATGTTCTTACGCCTCAAAGAACATGGAAAAAAAAATTACCAAAATTGCTCAAGAAATCAATAATTGCTGGGAGAATGCTTGCACTTTCCTCATTTCCCGTGCAATTTTCCACCATAAATTAAGAGTAGAGTAAACTCCTACAACAATCCTCCCTGGACTCTCGGCACACAAACCAAAAACAATCCTGGGCTTGTCCTGGGCTTGTCCTGGACTGGGGCGAAACTATGACTGCCCCCGAAAATCTCTGGCTCCCCAATCCATAAGCCGGGATCGCTAAACCCATTCACTAGTTGTCAGGTGGATGCCCTGGAAAGGCGGAAAAGACGGAGGCTGGTTGGCTACTTAGTACGGCTATAGTGTTATTCGGGTTTAGCATCACACGGCCCGTTGCTACTGGAGGCTCTAAGATGGAGGGGTATTGCAATTCTGGTGGGTGGATTATCAGTCACAAAATTATTTCGACGACTACAATAGCCACATATCCATCAAAACCTTCCTGAAAGCACAGAAACTGTATGATTACGATATTTATTTTATTCGATAACATTTCTCTCTTCAGTGAATTTCACTGTGCGTCTCTCTTTGGGATTACTGAGATTGTGGCTGGTTTCGTAGAAATGGAAGGTTGTGATATCAACCAGGACGACTGTGCTCGAGCACTGGTAATACACCTCCCTTGCAGGCTGCTGAAAATAGGCACGAGGGAGTGGTAGAACCACCGCTCGGAGGGGACGACGTCAACCCCGACAAGCCGGACAAATTATGCCGGACACCACTGTATTACGCTTCTGTGCGTGGGCATGCGGCAGTGATAACGCTACTACACCCCAAGCATCTACTACCCTCCGCAGGGCCTAGGACCGAGGAGACATCCTCCTCCTTACCGCTTCCGAATACTAATAAGCTGAGTACCATTTCCGCAAGGGCTGTAACAGCTCCCTAAACATGTCTATGGCCGCAATTGCCTCCCACCTCTCACCCCCCCTCCAACCCCCTCCCGCGTTTTAAAATTCCGCCTCGTGGTAACTGCCATCTCCCCCTTCCTTCCTGAGCAAGCCTACCACAAAAACCCAACTTACCTATTTTCTCCTGGCCAAGGAAAATCACACGCGATAGGAATACACATATACGTCATACATCCGCCTAAAACTGTATACCGATTTTCTTATCTTGTCGAGTCAGGATCGGCTAGGATCTCATGCACACCAGAATTGAACTTAGGATCTTCTATCGTAATCATCCCTATGATTTGCCCTCCACCCTAGAAAATGGAGGCATTTTTCAATGTAATGGCTCAGGCTCACCTTCTAAACGCTTTATATCATACGTGGTTGGCACGGTGGTGAGAAAGGATTGAATTCTAGAGGGCCAGGGGTTGAAGGGAAAGAATTCCTTGATATATTCTGGAAGGACCCCGGGAGGATAGACAGGGGAAGAAATTGGATACGATAGTTAGACGCAGATTGCGAGAAGGGTGTAAGTTAGTTCTTGGTTATTCCATTGCTATGATTACCAGGGATATGCGGATTAAAAATAAATTATCCCTACCCCTTCACCTTCACTATTCCCATAGCAACACGAATGGATAGTGCAAGAGTGTGCATAGAATGCAAGAGTGTGCATAGAATAGAATGAACGTAACCCAGCTCTCATCAATGTCACTACACATGTCTCGAGTCCCGAAGCACTTCCTCCATAGCAAAGGAAAAAACACAACTAAAAATGTTTTCCCCAAATGACAAAAGCGGGAGAAACGAACCCGTCAGCGGCGCGCCAGAAACACAAAGGAACATCAACAGTGGCCATCAAAAAGCCACTGTAGTACCCTCCTCTATAGCCCACATATTATAACCTAACCTCCTATCATAGAGGTGCCGAATTGAACTTCCTTCTCAGGCTTCGAGCACACTGCATGTCTTGCCCGCCTCTCCATTATTCTTTTCATCCTTCTCTCTTTACACTGCTGCCGGTGTGCAAAATATTCTACCAACCCCTCGCGGTTCTTGACTTTAGCCAGAAGTTTATCTTGTTGATGCGGTGAGTCGAGAACCAGATACCGTTCCATATAGCCCAGGTCCGTATACGGCGACGTAGGCCTTCTATACAGCGTATCCGTACTACCCACAACAAAGTGGAGACACGAGTCTATAAACTGCGGGATAGTTGGGATGAAGACAGGAAATGTGGTCGCTTGGTCCGGCGTGAATTTGATGTTTTCATCAGTAAGAAGAAAAGGAGGAGTGCAGGGCCCGGCACTGCGGTCTGGGGCATTCGGATGGAATTCAGACTCCACCAATGTACTGTTCCAGTTGATAACATGTGGGACTTGGATCTTCTCGGTGTCGACTGTTAGGTGGTAGGAGTCCTCACGGCAGAGTCTGAGGTACCATTCATCATAGCGCCACCTCAATCCTCCAACCGAGTGGTGATCCACTCGGTCACCCATAATACCAGACCCTAGCATCATAGATTCATCGACCTCCAGCCACTCACCAGTTTGGACCAAGGCTTGGTATATGAACGCCGCTTGAGAGGCCCGCACCAGGATATCTAACGTCTAACAGCCACATTAGCTATCCGAACTGCCTCCCATGAAAGGTAAGCCACGCATACAGTTCCTGAACTCTCTTGAACTCCCATCCATCGTAGTGCATAATGTCCAACCATGATGAAGGGATGATCGCAGGCCCCTAGGACCGAAAAAATGGACTCCACCGAAGCGGTACTTTCTGACCACAATTCAGCCATTGAGCTGTGAGCTATCCACGTTGTGGTTGATGGTGAGTGTCAGAATTTTGGCGTCCACAGTTAATCTGGCAGGCTTTTGCGGGTGATGATGGCAGGGATGGTGGGGGGGTTGTCATGTCCGAAAAACTAGTATTATCATACTAGACCGGTTATATGCATAAATAAAAATGTACAGTACTGTACACGTGTCCCAGAGCGAAGCATTGGCCCCCTGCTCTCCCAGTGCCGATACCTAGGGGATAAAATAGATTCACACCTTTTAGGTGTTAGAGCTGACTAAAAATGTGAAAGTATTTCGCCTACTGGTTTATTGTATGCACAAACCCGCCCTCCAAACCACTTCTCCCCCCAACATCGCCCCACACACCCCACCCTCTCCCCAACCCTAACGCCTCCAGCATCAATCAATCTCCAAAAAATCTTTAATGTGGATTCAACAACCTTTCTCCACCGAGCTACTACCTCGGTAGTATAGGTATTGAAGCTTCGTGATTCTCAACAAGCATTAGCTTCCTGCAGCTGGATGCAGCTCATGCAAGTGTCAGAACATTTCGGGGTCTCAATTTCCAAGGTTCCTGCTCACATTAATGCCCAGCATCTCAGCAGCCCACCAGGCATCCCGGCCGCGTGTCTTAGTCTATAGGGCAAGAGCGTCTATCCCTTGGGAGAAACTGCAGTCTAAGTGGGTAGCAGTAGGTCCCCTCAGTCCTCTACCAATCAATAACTCCTAGACGGTACCTGTAGGGCCCGTCCGTCCATCCTGGGAAACCATCTGGACCGACGCCGAGATGCCTGTCCATCCCGTGGGCCCTTCCGAGTGCAGCCCCCCGTCCTTTCCTACCCTGAAGACGGACGGACTCGACGCTTAGGCTCACGTCCCAGTGACGATGTCGAGGTTGGCTCTCACCCCATTCACGGTGAGAGTTGCAAGGCTAAAGCTAATTTAGATTGAACGGGAACTTGAGAGAATTGTTAATTCAACCCTTAAGCATAACCAGGGTCACCGCACTGGCAAGGTAAATCCGGTAAAACCAAATCCAGCTTTCCAAGTAGCGTTTACCGATAAACATTTCGACCTAAAACTCCTAATCGATTACGAGACAGTCCCACTTTAGGTGGCTATGTTAGAAATCAGTTGATACTGTCAGCATGTCCTAGTTGGAGTTTTCATTGTTTTGCAAAAGGGTAGAATTGGGGGAATTTGTCTATCAATGGAGGGGTAGGAGTACGGACAGTCAAAGGAACGCATGAAGACTATCTTTAGAGGTCCACCGGACTCCATGGAGTAGGACTGCTCGGGATCGTGGGGATAATTTCTGCTTTATTGGAGATGAAAAAATGGGATGTTAATGCAGCCGATTGCACGGGGGGATACGGTTCCCGCCCGAGCAACTGGGAGAGGGCATGAGGGGGTTGTAAAGATGCTTTTGAACCACTCATGTCGGCTTTCTTCCGCACATGTTCCCAATCTCTTGTTTGCCCTCGTGATAACAAAAAAAACATTCTTTATAAAAGTAAGGACCCGCACATATTAGATCCCTTTTCCCAAATGATTTTCACAATATCTGTAGGTGAAGCTTTGCTCACTGCCTCCGGCTCGGCATCCCTATCTAATCCTAACTTAGATGATTCCTAATATCATCTGTGTTAGGGTTAATGGATCACAACCACCCTAGGGAAAATACCTGGGAATATTTTCCCTTCTTGAAACCCCTGTCGTAGATAATATGTCCCGTGTGCCTACTAGCTGCTTAAGAATAGCGCCCATGTTGGCGACTATCTGTTCTTACTAGAAAACCAAGTCCTAGTACAAGCCTACTACCGCGATATCTTCCTCCTCCGCCTAACCACACAGCCTGTTAATCACCAAGAAACTAGTATTTCTAACCGTTAGCCGTATTCGCTTCTTTCAAAAAGTCCCGCCCCTTACCCGAGATATACCTTGCCCACCCCCGGATTCCCGTAGCAAAATAAGACAGCTTTACTGGCACCATCCTCACCATCCCCTCACTCCCGAAACTCGCATATTTCCAAAAGCCAATCTCCAGCGCCGTAGAATCAGTCGGCGCGCACGCCTTGATGCCTATTATTTGGCTCCAGCGGGGAGAGCCAGCGTGTGCAATCTAGGCCACGATGTTTTATCTGAAATATTGGCTCAGTACAGAAATAGCATAGCAATATGTAGGGGTATTGGGGGAGTTTACAAACTTTCCGTGGCTAGATTTGGAGAAAAGCATGAAAGAGTGATTTGTTGCGGGGCAATTACTACCCAATTATTTCCCGCTAGCCAGGTTGTATCACTAAGATGAGATATATCTCACAAACACTACTGCTAAATGACTGTAGACTTAGCGGGAAATAGAAATTTCCATTCGCGTACAGCACCTCAACCCACCATAGCATCCCTCCAGCGACATTTATGCCCTGCCATTGCTCCCCAGTGCACTAGCACCACCTAAGCCACAGGGGTGCTTCCCTCGCCATTCCCCCTCCCCATTTCCTGTCGAAGGTACTTTTCCTTGAAGCGCCTCTTTAACAAATCGGGCCTTGGGACTACCGCCCTCGCAGCATCAACTGAGATAGTCCCAGCCATGATGCCCTTACGCAACTCCAGAACCCTCAGCTTACCCGACCGCGCACGCTGCTTCATGTAGAAGTCCATGAAAAATTGATCTCCAGGCGACACCATTCCTTTGAGCTCTGGCCGTTTCTCTAGAAGGTCCACCATGATCGCATACTGATACCTGTGGAGTAGTGAGTTATCTCCAGCAGATACTAGTGCGTCGATTGTCCAAATTAGAGCTGTGCGCCGGATCCCCGCTGTTAGTAACCATAGCTCATGCAGTGTGGATTGTGGATTACCTTCGAGATAGGCAAGGAAATGCGGGAATCGATAAGAACCAGGGCGCGTGAGGAAGGTCGTATCTGGATTAATTTCCAGGTGCCAGCAGCTGGCAGGAGAGAGCACCACATAGTCTGGGGAGGACGGGAATTGTAGTCGACGAGCGACCCAGCCCCCAGGTCCGTCCAAGACTGGCATGGAAACCAGCCAGCAAGGATCGAAGTCTATGTCGCGAAAGCCTTCGTCGTGAAGTACGGAAAGCGCCAAGTCAAACTGCTCGTCGGCGATCGCGAGGTCGAGATCAGCAATGAGGAGATCCGATCCGAAGAGACTTACGGCCGCGTTTCCAACAATGCAGAGTTTTATTCCAGCTTTTTCGAGGATGCCAGCAGGAACAAGAGGCGATATAGTATCAGGGCAGTGAGGCCCGGCGCTGATAGGTGAAGACATTTTCGAAGGGTGGCAAGAACTGAGGATGTTGAAACGGGAGGTTAACTTTACATTAACGGTGTGGGAGTGTTCGATAGCCTTCCCTTAGTTGGATGGTGGTTCGACCGAGCCGTATCCACTCGCGTATGTATGCGTTGTGACCTCCTGCTATACCGGAGAATAAGTAGATGGTGAATTGCTCTGATGGAAAGAGGAAGAAAAGCTACACCCAATGGACGTGAGTGGAGATTGAACTTATCGTTGTGAGGAGGGGGTGTGCTCCTTAGCTAACTAAGAAACATGAAGGTGGCTTTGTTTATTGTATTATATCAATTTGTATGCACAAACCCGCCCTCAAGACCACTTCTCCTCCCCCCAACATCGCCCCACACACCCCACCCTCTCCCCGACCCTAACCCCTCCAGCATCAATCAATCTCCAAAAAATCTTTAATGTGGATTCAACAACCTTTCTCCACCGAGCTGCTACCTCGGTAGTATAGGTATTGAAGCTTCGTGATTCTCAACAAGCATTAGCCTTCTTCAGCTGGATGCAGCTCATGCAAGTATCAGAACATTTCGGGGTCTCAATTTCCAAGGTTCCTGCTCACAGTAATGCCCAGCATCTCAGCAGCCCACCAAGCATCCCGGCCGCGTGTCTTAGTCTATAGGGCAAGAGCGTCTATCCCTTGGGAAAAACTGCAGTCTAAGTGGGCGGCGTAGGTCCCCTCAGTCCTCTGCCGATCGATAATTCCTAGACGGTACCTGTAGGGCCCGCCCGTCCATCCTGGGCAACCATCTGGACCGACGCCGAGATGCCTGTCCATCCCGTGGGCCCTTCCGAGTGCAGCCCCCCGTCCTTTCCTACCCTGAAGACGGACGGACTCGACGCTTAGGCTCACGTCCCAGTGACGATGTCGAGGTTGGCTCTCATCCCATTCACGGTGAGAGTTGCAAGGCTAAAGCTAATTTAGATTGAACGGGAACTTGAGAGAATTGTTAATTCAATCCTTAAACATAACCAGGGTCACCGCACTGGCAAGGTAAATCCGGTAAAACCAAATCCAGCATTCCAAGTAGCGTTTACCGATAAACATTTCGACCTAAAATCCCTAATCGATTACGGGATAGTCCCACTTTGGGTGGCTGTTGGAAGTCATGTGGTACTGTCGGCGTGTCCAAGTTGGAGTTTTCATTGCTTTGCAAAAGCGTAGAATTGGGGGAATTTGTCTGTAGATGGAGGGGTAGGAGTACGGACAGTCAAAGGAACGCATGAAGACTATAGGGATGAAGGCCGAACAAGGGTCCGGCATTTGAACCGAAAGCGAGGAAGAGCGGGAGCCCTCGTGACGCACCCCCTTAGTTAAGGACTATACAGAATGTTTTTTTTGTTATCATGTGGGCAAACAAGAGATTGGGAACATGTGCGGAAGAAAGCGGACATGAGTGGTTCAAAAGCATCTTTACAACCTCCTCATGCCCTCCCCCAGTTGCCCGGGTGGGAACCGTGCCCCCCCCGTGCAATCGGCTACATTAGCATCCCATTTCTTCACCTCCAATAAAGCAGAAATCACCCCCACGATCCCGAGCAACCCTACTCCATGGAGTCCGGTGGATCCGGTAGGTCCTCTAAAGCTATAAAAGTAAGGACCCGCACATATTAGATCCCTTTTCCCAAATGATTTTCACAATATCTGCAGGTGAAGCTTTGCTCACTGCTCTGGCTCGGCATCCCTACCTAATCCTAACTTACCGTAAAAACTCAAATAATCGGTCGGTGTGCTATGTCGTTGGAGTTGCCTCCTCTGGTAAGGTCTGGTGTTTTTTTTGTTTTTTACGTCTCTCAAGGGAGCTGAGCGGCTCGGTTTTTGCTGTGTTCTTCTCTCCTTTTCTAAAGTGGGTAATTCTCGACTACATAGCACACCGACCGATTATTTAAGTTTTTACGGTAGATGATTCCTAATATCATCCATGTTAGGGCTAATGGATATCACAACCACCTTAGGGAAAATACCTGGGAATATTTTCCCTTCTTGAAACCCCTGTCGTAGATAATATGTCCCGTGTGCCTACTAGCTGCATAAGAATAGCGCCCATGATGTTGGCGATTATCTGTTCTTACTAGAAAACCAAGTCCCAGTACAAGTCTACTATCGCGATATCTTCCTTCTCCGCCTATCACACAGCCTGTTAATCACCAAGAAACTAGTATTTCTAACCGTTAGCCGTATTCGCTTCTTTCAAAAAGTCCCGCCCTTCACCCGAGATATACCTTGCCCACCCCCGGATTCCCGTAGCAAAATAAGACAGCTTTACTGGCACCATCCTCACCATCCCCTCACTCCCGAAACTCGCATATTTCCAAAAGCCAATCTCCAGCACCGTAGAATCAGTCGGCGCGCACGCCTTGATGCCTATTATTTGGCTCCAGCGGGGAGAGCCAGCATGTGCAATCTAGGCCACGATGTTTTATCTGAAATATTGGCTCAGTATAGAAATAGCATAGCAATATGTAGGGGTATTGGGGGAATTTACAAACTTTCCGTGGCTAGAGTTGGAGAAAGGCATGGAAGAGTGATTTGCTGTGAGGCAATTACTACCCAATTATTTCCAGGTTGTATCACTAAGATGAGATATATCTCACAAACACTTCTGCTAAATGACTGTAGACTTAGCGGGAAATAGAAATTTCCATTCGCATACAGCACCTCAACCCGCCATAGCATCCCTCCAGCGACATTTATGCCCTGCCATTGTTCCCCGGTGTACTAGTACCACCTAAGCCACAGGGGTGCTTCCCTCGCCATTCCCCCTCCCCATTTCCTGTCGAAGGCACTTTTCCTTGAAGCGCCTCTTTAACAAATCGGGCCTTGGGACTACCGCCCTCGCAGCATCAACTGAGATAGTCCCAGCCATGATGCCCTTACGCAACTCCAGAACCCTTAGCTTGCCCGGCCGCGAATGCTGCTTCATGTAGAAGTCCATGAAAAATTGATCTCCAGGCGACACCACTCCTTTGAGCTCTGGCCGTTTCCCTAGAAGGTCCACCATGATCGCACACTGGTAACTAAAGAGTAGTGAGTTATCTCCAACGGATACTAGTGCGTCGATTGTCCAAATTAGAGCTGTGCGCCGGATCCCCGCTGTTAGTAACCATAGCTCATGCAGTGTGGATTGTGGATTACCTTCGAGATAAGCAAGGAAATGCGGGAATCGATAAGAACCAGGGCGCGTGAGGAAGGTCGTATCTGGATTAATTTCCAGGTGCCAGCAGCTGGCAGGAGAGAGCACCACATTGTCTAGGGAGGATGGGAATTGTAGTCGACGAGCGACCCAGCCCCCAGGTTTGTCCAAGACTGGCATAGAACCCAGCCAGCAAGGATCGAAGTCTATGTCGCGAAAGCCTTCGTCGTGAAGTACGGAAAGCGCCAAGTCAAACTGCTCGTCGGCGATCGCGAGGTCGAGATCAGCAATGAGGAGATCCGATCCAAAGAGACTTACGACCGCGTTTCCAACAATGCAGAGTTTTATTCCAGCTTTTTCGAGGATGCCAGCAGGAACAAGAGGCGATATAGTATCAGGGCGGTGTGGCCCGGCGCTGATAGGTGAAGACATTTTCGAAGGGTGGCAAGAGCGGGAGGTTAGCTTTACACTACTGGCGCAGGGACTCTGACTCCCTATCTGATTACTAATCGCCCGTCTTGGCATTCTATAATGCAACAACCTCGCATCCTTCCCAGCAGCGCGGAAGAGGAGAGGAAATAAAAAAGATGGGAAAAAAACCGCATCAACAAATATCTAGAGGTACAGTATGTGTTATTAAAGTGAGGGCGCCCCCGTGCATAAACCTAAGTTAGAAGTCAGAAGTCCGAAGCCTTAGCAACTATGCCCCAAGCAACTCGGAGAGGGGCAAGGAATACGCAATGACACACTGGCAAGCTTCTTGCAGTTAAGGAGTTTTCTCCCCTCTCAAATATTCACCAAGAGTTCCGATTTCCAACTTCCAACTTTCACTTCCGTGTGGAGCGCTGTCACTCTCTTGTGGTAAGCTAATTAGTGAGAATGGGATAATCACGTGTGATCACTCGCCGCTTCCTCTAAAGAGAACAAGCTGGTGGAAACTGAAACTGAGCTGTGCAAGCTTCTGCAGACTGAAGCGGAGTCAGGTTTTTAAGCCTCCATCGCGGGGACACTTGCTTCCCTCCTCTAAGTTATCAGACTCTCATTAAGCCCAATTTCAACTAACTAATGTGAAATATCAGCCACAAAGAGTTGGGCTTTCGCACGTTTTAGAGGATAAGGATGTGGTGGGTGCTATCGCGTTCGTAGAGTCCTTCGATTCCCAAATTCACTAACCCCGCCTTCCGTTTTATATTAGGTTACTATCGTCAAGAAGTAAATTCACGCCCGCTCTGGAGAAGCTGGAACGTGTTCGGGTTAGTACTGCTATGGAAGACTACTATTACACAGAAAACCTTTTGTCAAGAGTAGAATGTTTCATTGTGCAGCGGAAGATTGTTGATTAAGTTCTCTAGCTACTAAGCGGAACATGAACGGTATAGATATACCCTATCTTGATGACGCAACCCATGACGTGGAATACACACTTCCAAGTGTTAGAAATCATCTACAGCGAGCCGAGCACTCTAGGAGGCGAATAGAATAAACGGTTGTACAGTAGCTTAATGAGTACGGATAGTGGAGGACGGGCTTTAGTGAATGTGAGAACAAAAGAGAATTAAAGGTCAATTGTGTGTTGTATCAAGAACAGCTTTGTTTGTTCTGTTATTCGCTATGTAAAAGGAACTTATTGAGAGGAGAGAGACAAGAAGTGAAACCCAGACGACAGCACAAAGTAGACAAGCGAATCCCCGTCTCCAATGAGACCCACGTCACAGTAAACCCCGCCCAAGCAATCCTCATGTTCTCTGGTGGCTCGATGGATGGCACAAACTCTAGACCAACTACAATTCATCCTATTAGCTCCCCACTGCTGCTCAAGAGGCCTCAGAAGAAAACACTCACCATAGGAAACACCAACGAGTCCAATGATGAACCCAGCGATGATCCCCTAGCACGGCTCGGGACCGGACAAGTTTCCCTTACAAAAGGCCTGTCAGTGGTTTTCGGCATTTCCCCCAGCGCTAACGTCCTCGCTTGATCTATCACTTACCTCGTCTTCCGCCATCAGCGTCATGTAGTATTGGCGCTGATTTTCAGTATCCTCCTCCCAGGGGACCTGGAACTTCCCCCCACCAACAGAAAGGAATAAGGCAAGCTTCCCATGTGCCTCTAATTCGTATTTGACAAGCTGCATATTATAGGGGCTTCCCGTAGGTAGATGGTGTGCTGACCACGCCGCAATGTGGTGAGGAGATGTGTTCGTGACCCGCTTGCTATACCGGGGGATAGGACGGATAGAAATGACCCCCGATAGCTACGGTGTAACGTAGCCAATAGGCTGTGAGGGAAAGAGGAAGAAAAGCTACACCCAATGGACGTGAATGGAGATTGAACTTATCGTTGTGAGGAGGGAGTGTGCTCCTTAGCTAACCAAGAAACATGAAGGTGGCTTGGTTTATTGTATCAATTTGTATGCACAAACCCGCCCTCAAGACCACTTCTCCCCCCCAACATCGCCCCACACACCCCACCCTCTCTCCGACCCTAGCGCTTCCAGCATCAATCAATCTCCAAAAAATCTTTAATGTGGATTCAACAACCTTTCTCCACCGAGCTACTACCTCGGTAGTATAGGTATTGAAGCTTCGTGATTCTCAACAAGCATTAGCCTTCTTCAGCTGGATGCAGCTCATGCAAGTATCAGAACATTTCGGGGCCTCAATTTCCAAGGTTCCTGCTCACAGTAATGCCCAGCATCTCAGCAGCCCACCAGGCATCCCGACCGCGTGTCTTAGTCTATAGGGCAAGAGCGTCTATCCCTTGGGAGAAACTGCAGTCTAAGTGGGTAGCGTAGGTCCCCTCAGTCCTATGCCGATCGATAATTCCTAGACGGTACCCGTAGGGCCCGTCCGTCCATCCTGGGCAACCATTTGGACCGATGCCGAGATGCCTGTCCGTCCCGTGGGCCCTTTCGAGCGCAGCCCCCGTCCTTTCCTACCCTGGAGATGGACGGACTCGACGCTTAAGCTCACGTCCCAATGACGATGTCGAGGTTGGCTCTCATCCCATTCACGGTGAGAGTTGCAAGGCTAAAGCTAATTTAGATTGAACGGGAACTTGAGATAATTGTTAATTCAATCCTTAAGCATAACCAGGGTCACCGCATTGGCAAGGTAAATCCGGTAAAACCAAACCCAGCATTCCAAGTAGCCTTTACCGATAAACATTTCGATCTGGAATCCCCAATCGATTACGGGATAGTCCCACTTTGGGTGGCTGTTGGAAATCGGTTGGTACTGTCGGCGTGTCCAAGTTAGAGTTTTCATTGCTTTGCAAAAGCGTAGAATTGGGGGAATTTGTCTGTCGATGGAGGGGTAGGAGTACGGACAGTCAAAGGAACGCATGAAGACTATAGGGATGAAGGCCGAACAAGGGTCCGGCATTTGAACCGAAAGCGAGGAAGAGCGGGAGCCCTCGTAACGCACCCCTTTAGTTAACGACTATACAGAATGTTTTTTTTTTGTTATCACGAGGGCAAACAAGAGATTGGGAACATGTGCGGAAGAAAGCCGACATGAGTGGTTCAAAAGCATCTTTACAACCTCCTCATGCCCTCCCCCAGTTGCCCGGATGGGAACCGTGTCCCCCTATGCAATCGGCTACATTAGCATCCCATTTCTTCACCTCCAATAAAGCAGAAATCACCCCCACGATCCCGAGCAATCCTACTCCATGGAGTCCGGTGTTCCGGTAGGCCCTCTAAAGCTATAAAAGTAAGGACCCGCACATATTAGATCCCTTTTCCCAAATGATTTTCACAATATCTGCAGGTGAAGCTTTGCTCACTGCCTCCGGCTCGGCATCCCTACCTAATCCTAACTTGGATGATTCCTAATATCATCCGTGATAGGGCTAATGGATATCACAACCACCTTAGGAAAAATACCTGGGAATATTTTCCCTTCTTGAAACCCCTGTCGTAGATAATATGTCCCGTGTGCCTACTAACTACATAAGAATAGCGCCCATGATGTTAGCGACTATCTGTTCTTACTAGAAAACCAAGTCCCAGTGCAAGTCTACTACCGCGATATCTTCCTCCTCCGCCTAACCACACAGCCTGTTAATCACCAAGAAACTAGTATTTCTAACCGTTAGCCGTATTCGCTTCTTTCAAAAAGTCCCACCCCTTACCCGAGATGTACTTTGTCCCCCCCGGATTCCCGTAGCAAAATAAGACAGCTTTACTAGCCCCATCCTCACCACCCCCTCACTCCCGAAACTCGCATGTTTCCAAAAGCCAATCTCCAGCACCGTAGAATCAGTCGGCGCGCACGCCTTGATGCCTATTATTTGACTCCAACGGAGAGAGCCAGCATGTGCAATCTAGGCCACGATGTTTTATCTGAAATATTGGTTCAGTATAAAAATAGTAAAGTAATATGTAGGAGTATTGGGGGAGTTTACAAACTTTCCATGGCTAGAGTTGGAGAAAAGTATGACAAAGTGATGATTTATTATGAGGCAATTACTACCCAATTATTTCCAGGTTGTATCACCAAGATGAGATATATCTCACAAACACTTCTGCTAAATGACTGTAGGCTTAGCGGGAAATAGAAATTTCCATTCGCGTACCTCAACCCGCCATAGCATCCCACCAGCGACATTTATGCCCTGCCATTGCTCCCCAGTGCACTAGCACCACCTAAGCCACAGGGGTGCTTCCCTCGCCATTCCCCCTCCCCATTTCCTGTCGAAGGTACTTTTCCTTGATGCGCCTCCTTGACAAATCGGGCCTTGGGACAACCGCCCTCGCAGCATCAACTGAGATAGTCCCAGCCATGATACCCTTACGCAACTCCAGAACCCTCAGCTTGCCCGACCGCGCACGCTGCTTCATGTAGAAGTCCATGAAAAATTGATCTCCAGGCGACACCATTCCTTTGAGCTCTGGCCGTTTCTCTAGAAGGTCCACCATGATCGCATACTGGTACCTGAAGAGTTGTGATTGATCTCCAACGGATACTAGTGCGTCGATCGTCCAAATTAGAGCTATGCGCCGGATCCCCGCTGTTAGTAACCATAGCTCATGTAGTGTGGATTGTGGATTACCTTCGAGATAGGCAAGGAAATGCGGGAATCGATAAGAACCAGGGCGCGTGAGGAAGGTCGTATCTGGATTAATTTCCAGGTGCCAGCAGCTGGCAGGAGAGAGCACCACATAGTCTGGGGAGGATGGGAATTGTAGTCGACGAGCGACCCAGCCCCCAGATTTGTCCAAGACTGGCATGGAAACCGGCAGGCAAGGATCGAAGTCTATGTCGCGAAAGCCTTCGTCGTGAAGTACGGAAAGCGCCAAGTCAAACTGCTCGTCGGCGATCGCGAGGTCGAGATCAGCAATGAGGAGATCCGATCCGAAGAGACTTACGGCCGCGTTTCCAACAATGCAGAGTTTTATTCCCGCTTTTTCGAGGATGCCAGCAGGAACAAGAGGCGATATAGTATCAGGGCGGTGAGGCCCGGCGCTGATAGGTGAAGACATTTTCGAAGGGTGGCAAGAACTGAGGATGTCGAAACGGGAGGTCAACTTCACGAGTACTGTACATTACCGGTGCAGGGCTTGATCAGACTCTGACTCCCTGTCTGATTACTAATCGCCCGTCTTGGCATTCTATTATGCAACAACCTCGCATCCTTCGTCCGCTAGCTTGTTCTCTTTAGAGGAAGCGGCGAGTGATCACACGTGATTATCCCATTCTCACTAATTAGCTTACCAGAAATGAGTGACAGCGCTCCACACGGAAGTGAAAGTTGGAAGTTGGAAATCGGAACTCTTGGTGAATATTTGAGAGGGGAGAAAACTCCTTAATTGCAAGAAGCTTGCCAGTGTGTCATTGCGTATCCCTTGCCCCTCTCCGAGTCGCTTGGGGCATAGTTGCTAAGGCTTCGGACTTCTGACTTCTAACTTAGGTTTATGCACGGGGGCGCCCTCACTTTAATAACACATACTGTACACCCCCGTTCGCAAAGTTTTCGCGGAAAGAAAGGTACCGCAGCAATGTCTTGGCAGCAACAGAAGTACTGGTACAAGATTTTTCCTCATCCCCAGTCCTCGCAAGAGATCTACTCCATGAGAAATACATGTAAACTTCCTAGCAGCCACTTAATATGACCACTCTGTGCCTTAATCACTCCAGCATACTCTTTGTGAGTTAGTCTAAAGTCTGTTACTGTGCTTAGCATAATTTGAACTACACATGTCTGGCAGAGGATTGTCCTGGTACTTCCGTTGCTGCCAAGACAATGCTGAAGTACCTTTCTTCCCGCGAAAACTTTGCGAACGGGGGTGTACCTCTAGATATTTTTTGATGCGGTGTTTTTCCCATCTTTTTTATTTAGGCTTTCGCACGTCTTGGAGGATGAGGATGCGGTGGGTGCTATCGCGTTAGTAGAGTCCTTCGGTTCCCAGATTCACTAACCCCGCCTTCCGTTTTATATTAGGTTACTATCGTCAAGAAGTAAATTCACGCCCACTCTGGAGAAGCTGGAACGTGTTCGGGTTAGTACTGCTGTGGAAGACTGCTATTACACAGAAAACTTTTTGTCAAGAGTAGAACGTTTCATTGTGCAGCGGAAGATTGTTGATTAAGTTCTCTAGCTAATAAGCGGAACACAAGAAGTGAAAACCAGACGACAGCACAAAGTAGACAACAATGAGACCCACGCCACAGTAAACCCCGCCCAAGCAATCCTCATGTTCTCTGGTGGCTCGATGGATGGCACAAACTCTAGACCAACTATAATTCATCCTATTAGCTCCCTACTGCTGCTCAAGAGGCCTCAGAAGAAAACACTCACCATGGGAAACACCAACGAGTCCAATGATGAACCCAGCGATGATCCCCTAGCACGGCTCGGGACCGGACAAGTTTCCCTTGCAAAAGGCCCGTCAGTGATTTTCGGCATTTCCCCCCAGCGCTAACGCCCTCGCTTGATCTATCACTTACCTCTTCTGTGCCGTCTTCTTGGCCCTCGGCCTCCTCGTCCCCAGCCATCAGCATCATATAGAATTCGCGCTGATCCTCGGTATCCTCCTCCCAGGGGACTTGGAACTTGTCCCCGCCAACAAAAAGGAATACAGCGAGGTCCCCATTTTCCTCCAATCCGTCTTTGATGAGCTGCATATTGTAGCAGCCAATTGGAATGGCTTTGGCAACGACGTCGTTGACCGCCTTTCCCGCTTGCTTCATCTTTTTGCAGATGAAGGCAATATCGAGAAGGTCGGATTCTTGCTTTTCAACGCCATGGCGGTCGTCATTCCTCAGGAACCAGCAGCGGATTTTGACTCCCAACGCGATCGGGAAGTCCAACGTTTTTATTTCGTCGAAAATAGTTATAGTAAACGGTTCTAGGTCTTCGTACGTCTTGTCACCGATGAC